>DWPA01003528.1:0-13953 GCA_018251375.1 Calpodes ethlius
AAATATTAAAACATAACAAATACTAGCTAAGTCTCTAACACCATTCCTTTAAATAATCTTAATCCTAATGTGAAAGTAATAACTTATAGTATTTGTTATGTTTTAATATTTTTAGTGGTGAGTTTTTATTGTAATATCTTGACGGAATATGATCTACTTATTATCAGGGTCAATTACTATGGTAAGTGTCTTTTAAATCAATAGATATAAATTATATCCATATATATTAAATTTTTGGTATGAAAATCACACATAAACTAAATATCCAGCAATTACTGCTTAGAAAAACCAATTAATTAATCAGAACTTTAAGGATCAAATTTGCGTTTACCTATCGATGTTTGTAAACATAACCTATAAATGTTCGGGAAACTTACCTAAATTATCAAGGCATTCGTTTCGGCGCCTTTCGCATTCACTCTCGTCCATCTCAGAGGAGTCATCGGAGTCTGGCTCATCGGCTTCTTCAGCGCTGGAGTCTCTATCAGGGCCTCTAGAGGAGCCCCCTGATCGCTCCGTATCTCCGCCCGACATATCCCCATCGCCATCACTGTCGCCCTCAACCTTCATAGACGGCATCTTGCTAATAGTTCGAGAATTATCAAATGTATTCCAGTCACCACTTTTTCGTTAGGAGTTTAGAAACACCAGTTTCATAAATTTCGCTCTCTTCTAAATAAAAATAAGTCAAACGTCAAACAAACAATTGTCAACGTCACGGCGGCAGATATTGCCATACTTCAAATATCTGGCTGTCATTTGTTTTAATTTATTTGAAATATATTTTTACATTATTTAAGTTTTTTTATAAATACTATTGTGTTGATTCTTTGATAGACCAATTCCTGCTATCCTATCACACGACCTATTTATACTACTAATAATTAACGAAATACACAAATTTAAATTTATGACGATGTTTGATTGTTTGCTACTAGATCTCGCACTAACCATTTCTACTAAAATCGATACTTGTTTAAATCATGTACTGGATTAACATAACATCATATTGAAATGTTCTCTTAGAATCAATCGAATACTTTTAGTTAACCGCCTAAACGGATTTAGATGGAAGTTAGTTCTATAGAAGCTCATTTATTCAGATAACCGAGGGTATATTTGCATAGTTTCTTAAAAAAGGTCTTTTTAATTGGATTGATAATTATTTCGAAAGTCTTTACTACGCTAATAAACCAGATGGATTTGTCTCGTTTAGTAATCCGGAGTAACTTCGGGTTATCATTAAGACGTATGAAATGATATTATTTTTTACTCACCAAATCCTATATAATACCTTTGTTATCTTAGTAAATGGTAGTTCAAGGGAGTTTTAATTATATCTCCAGCGCTTATACCCCTAGATATCTCGTAATTGAATTGCTTCTACCTGTCGCGAATTGTACACATTGGAAGGTAGGTGAAATGATGAACATCTGAAGAGTGCAGGTAAGTGCATCAACATTTTAGGCACAGATTCCATCAGATATATGCGGGGCAGCGAGGTGTGTACTTTCATAGATATTAAAGTAATCAACAGGTACAAGATTATTAAGTGAAGGGCAAAATGTAGGTTTAAGAAACCGTTCAATCTAAGAATACAGTAGGAATGTAACCCAAGTAGGATAATAAAATAAAAAATATATTTTCTCGCCAAAGAATGAAAAAAACAACAATATTTTTATCTGATATTAAATTTAATAGGTACTCTATTATTTACATTAAATTGTTCTCTATTAACATGGTATTTATAATATTTTATTTATTCAGTTGTCAATATATTTTATGTACAGGACTATTTATTTATAAATTAGATAATAATAATATCAATACTGTGAAGTCTCGATAAATACACATCCAACACATTGAGCATGTGTGAAATATATCAGTAACAGTGAACGTAACATGTATAAGGTCAATTATTCAACTCTGATATATTTCAAACACGCTACAATGTTACATAAATGAAAAAACACAATGACACATTAGAATTACATATCGTTGCTTCGTACAAGATAATGTAACAACACTGACAACGTGATAATAACGCTTCTTTACATGAGGGTAACGAGGGCAGGGGGCGGACAGCTTCCCCCCGCCCCCCCGTCCTGGAATTTATATGTTTTCCAGTACGCACGTGTGTATGAATTTGTGTATACAAAGGCTTTAGAAAAATAAATAGATTTGCTATCACCTCAGGGCCAAAAAATCTGATTTGGCCTCCCCTCCCTAAATTAAGAATCAATTTACAAAGAATATTTAACTATTTTCATAATTTTTTTAATCACTCACTAAATATTACGAAATTACTTCGAAATAACCATAATATTCGTATTTTTTTTGGAAAATTGTGATAATATTTTAAAATAATTTTAAATTGTAATCTTTTTTTTTATATCTAGTTAATACAGACTTTGTTTTCTATAAAAAACATAATTATCTACATTGTCAGTTATCACCAGATCTCGTGTTTGAGCGACGACATGCAATTTAACATTTAATAAACTTATCCGAGTTAAGTATGACGACAATTGCACCAATAGATGGTTACATAAGAGAGAATTTGCGAAACACTTTTTTGTGGACAAATTAACTCTATAACCAAGAATATTAAGTAGGTTGTGAATTGCATACAATACTTACTACTAAATTGCTTGTAAAGGACAGTTTGTAAACAATGAGAGTGTTCATTCTTTTTAATCTCTGGTTTTTTTTAATTTAGATGCTAGAACATAGAAAATATTGACTAAGTTGGCAGTAGTATAATTATGTTGATGTATCGACAGGTGTAACAATTGTCATACTTCACTTCAGGTAAGTCTGTGAATTACAAAATTTAGCACCTCCACATGCTTTTACATAAATTCATAATTATCCGTATCAATAACTTAAAAAATTGGCTACGATCCAAATTATACATAAGCGAATGGTGCCAGTTCAAAATATTCAGTAATCGAATTCATAAACACTTGAAATTAATAAATAAATCAATGATTGTAAAATGACATTAATAATGTAAGTGACGTCCAATGAATCAACTTCTAAAATCACTATGACACAAAACCACAAAACCAGCACACAAAATACAAAATGGTAATGATTTAATGAAGGCTACAAACATACAATATAAAATAACACATTACATTAAAAATTGTGATTATTTAAAAAGACTGTCTGAACAGTGTTGCCACTACGTCGTGGCCTTATGTAGGTATTTGGCACTAATTTATTTGGAATGCACAATTCTATCTACTTAGTTAAGACGAATGCAATGAACTTACTCCAAATAGTTCGAAATTCAAATATTGCAATCAAACAATCAATTCTGTTTTAGTAACTTCATTACAACCTGACAACCCTAACTATTCTTTAAGAGCCCGCTCGAACCTACTGTACCATGATTATATGGACTTAGTATCAGTAGTAAAAACGAAAAGGCCTTTTTAATCTCGTGTTGTTCCAAAAGCCAACCGAAACATTAGCTTAAACAATGAAAATAGGGTAGACGGATACAATCTACATCCGATTTCAATACGATTTTAGGTATACCCGACATCTCTTAACTTTTCAACAGTAACGACATTAACGTAATAGAAGTACCTCATGATTTCGATCCTGAGATCCAATCATTTTTTTAATTAACAATAAAGTCCTTTTTTCATTTGTTATCACAAGACATGACAGTCGGATGTTGCCTAAAATCGCGCTCAGTATCGGAATGAAGATAGCCTATTAACACAAAATAAGTACAAAGTGCCGTAAAATTAGTTAAGTAATAAAACCATTTGCTATAAACCAGCAAACTCGCCAATCTCCTGTTATCACACAAAAACATTGTCACAAATTCAATAGGTGTAAGACAAAAAGAGGTTAAACATCGGCCTAAACGTTTGACTGAAATATTCTATAAAACAGATATGTCGTTGTGAGGAGTAGGTGATTAAACGGGTATAAAATATTGCTTCTCTACTCGCTAGTGTAGCCGTGATAACGTACGCTTCGTCCTGGAACTATCTATTACACCCCCTACCACCACACTTCGTAAGGTAAACTACTGGAGAAATTTTTCAAAAAGTCCTATTATCTTTAAATCTACCATACAAATTTGGCAATAGTGAATACTTTATTGTTTTACGATCGATTTTAATACAATTTTACTATTTATTTATCATTGTATATTATGTTATTTTATTAGTTACTGCAAACTATAAATTCCCTCGACTTATTGTTGCGGTATTAATTAGGAAAATATTATAATAATAAAGCGTATTAGTGTGGTCGATTGCAAGTTCATCGTATTGCTTCAATAATTAAAATATTTTAAAGTAGGTTCTGTTCATCAGTATAATGAGTACAAAATAAGGATTATATTAGATTTAACACTGCGTTGAGAAATCTATACGAACTAAACTCTTGTAGACTTTATTTAAAATAGCGTAATTCGACCAAAAATTTATGATAAGTCTTTGGCAAAAATCTTCAATTACAATAGGGCAATTTTAGCATTATTTTTTTTTATTATTACAAGGTAGGTTTTAATTTTGAAAATGGAATATATTCAAATACTTTAACATTACTATAAATTGGGTTGGGTTCAAATGTTTAAGATTTCAAAAATTTAAGTAGGTAGGTATTTACGAAGATTATGAAGGAAATATAATTCGATTACAAAGTGAACAATTACAAGTACTCAGTATTTGGTGATTTTTACCCAAAACTATTCCTAAATATTTATTAAAATTAAAAACTGTGGGATCCACCAGCGCGCCACATCATTTCTAATTTTAACAAATCAAAATGTGTAAAAATTGAACTTTTAAAAATAGATAACATCTATGAATAAGGCAGTTTATATTAAATTACCTGCGAAATTAATCTGTTCATTATTTACTTAGTAATTAGAGGTACATAAAATCAGACCATGATGATATATAATTGCCAGCGCTACGTCACTTTGAATGTACCGACAATCGCAACATTGATGTATTGGAATCTGATCTAAATCTATTCTCATGAAAAAATCCAGTCATAAAAATTACATTAACAACATTGTTTTGCATCTGTTAGGAGCGACGGCCCCGCCCTCACGCGGCCGACCGCCTGCGTTCACCGTCATCGATAATTACATTGAGATAATCACCTTCATCGACTAACTGATTTAGATTGGGGAACACATCGCTAAATTTTATATTTTCTTCTATTATCCCAAGGTCGGGCGCGCTCGCCGGCCTCGTACTGAGTTTCGTTCTCGTCCGGGAACCGAACCATCGTTCACCGTTCAGAAAGTAGGAGAGCAAATGTAAAACCACTTGCACTATAAGTTTGAACATCAATATCATTTTTATCGCTCCGAATTGGACCATATCACTCACTATCGTATCACTCCGTAAACCTAAACGCGTCTTCTCCCGCGCGACTTTAATCTCGGGAACTTTACGCATGTTCTCCGAATCGACACATGTGTACCCCGGAACTACGCGAATACTCTCCAGGTCTGAAATATTGTCCGCCTCGCGGCGAATATTCCCTGCACGATGAGTATTCTCCGGAACATGATGAATTTTCTCCGGAACTCGATGAGTTTCATCCGGAACTCGACGAATATTCTCCGGATTGCGTCGAGTATTCTCTACATTCCGAGCATCATTTTCCATAATACGACGAGTATTCTCCGGAACTTGACAATCAATCTCCGGATGTCGACGAGCGTTCCTCGGAGCATCGTCCGAGATGTCCGGAGCGTTACGCGTGGGCGTGTGCTAGGTGTGCTTGACCCAGTGCGCGGGCACCCACTGCGGCTCGCGCTCCAGGCTGTTGATCTCGTTCAGCAGCTGCTGGTACGCGCGCTGCGTGTCGTTGTTGATGATGATCATATCGAACAGGTGGCCCCATCGGAGCTCCATGTCGCGGGCTGTCGCGATTATTTCCTTCAGTTCCTCTTCCTGTAACAACAAAAAATAATAATGTAAATATGGGAATCTCACGGCATTGCATGTGTTGCGGGTAGAATGGAAGCAAACGAACCATTTCAACAAGTCAGTCCACACTTAGAATTGAACTTGAGATCCACGTTAGGAAAACAGCTCCAAATCAGCACCGTTATTAGTAAGTTCGGGGTTCGGTACTCCTTCCAATTAAGGCCATGATAAACTTTTTATAAAGTGATTGAGTATACATACACACGAAGAAGTGCGATAAAATATTTAGAACAACTTACTTTAAAAGCTTCTCCGTTTCTGATCTTCTTCTGCCGTAGCTTCTCGAGGCTGGGCGGCGCCACGAACACGGTGTACGGCTTCAAGTCCGAGTTGCGTAGAATCTTCAAGGACTGTGGGTGCAGGTTCAGCACGCAAATCTTGCCGGAGTTCACTACCTCACGGATTGCCTCCAATGACGTACCTGGGTATAATGAATGCCATTGTACAATCGGACACTTTTAAAGTGAAAGGTAATACCGCTGACAATAGAATATAGGAATATTTTAATTTGTATAAGATAATGGATGATGTTCATCACCCCTAGGTAGGTAGAATTTTATTACCCCTAGGTGATAAGTTTTTTAATATCACGTTAGTCGAATGTAGAGCACAAAGAATAAGTACGCGAGTGGTAATACATTTTTTTATAATCGCCGACTCCCACAGAACTATAGGAATTTGTTTTTTTGACAATAGAAAGTGGCCCTTAATTATAAACAGAATGGGGTTTTGGACAACATTCTCATCTTATTAAGGTAGCCTTTAAAGGCTTTCTTGAAATGGTTGCACGTTACGTACGGCTATTGCAGATCTAAGCGTTATTAGTTAAAATAATGTTACTCACCATAATAGGCCTTCTCATATTCGCCGTGTTCAACGAACTTCCTGTTCAGTATGTCGGCCTCGAACTGCGTGCGCGATATGAAATGGTAGTCCTGGCCCGGTATCTCGTGGTCCTTGCGGGGTCTCGACGTGTCTGAAAACGATATTAATGTATTAACATCTTGGCTGACTTTGTGCTCCTTACAGAACATAAACAAAATCTTTTATTTCCACCATATCCACCTTGTATGCAGAAAGGTTGATAAATATATTTACAAAGGTACTACACGAATTTATACAGAGAAACTAAGTCTTTACACGCTCATTCCCCGTCCATTTACGTCGATAGTGGCAAAGGCAACAGAAATATCACATCAACAAACCCGTGATGCGAAAGCAAACATTTATCTGTCACATAAACGGCAGCCTTAGTCGGGAATAAAGACCCTCTCGCTTCGTTTTTACTTTTATTTATTTGTCACATAAATATTAATCGTAGTCGGAAATCGAACCCGGGGCCCCCTCGTTTTACTGTAAGGATCGCAATCGCAGGGTAAGGGGTCGATAATGTAGTAGATTGTTGGATGAGATTGATGTTGATGTATAAAGTACTCACGAGGCACGGCAGCAGCAAACCTGCTGCTATCCTCCATCAGCCGCTGCCTCAGCTCGTGGCGGCCGATGTTGGGCGGTCCTATTAGCACGATGGGGCGCTTGTGGGACGCTCGGGGGTAGTACAACGCTACTTCTTCGTACGTCAGGATTTCTTCTTGTTCGTACTCTGAAGAGGGATAAGAATACAACTTTAAAAACAGAAAGAATGTTCGAAGAAAAGAATGTACTAATGTCATAGTTAGAGCTGGCATTTTTACAAATTTTTCTTTAAATTATATGTATCATGATTGTGCTAATTACACTCCTCAATCCTAATTCAGATCACTCACAGATTTAATTCGTCTAAACTAAACCCTAAAGTAATTTTTCTGTCTATACAACAAAAACGACAAACTTTATTTATGAAATTTGAAATAATACGAAGTTGATAAAATTTATAACAGGTCTGATTCCAGGCTAGCATCAACTAAGTGGAGATGACTCACCATCAGCTCCGGAGGTAGAGTAGAGCGGGTAGCCGGCTTCGCTGGTGGCCTTCTTCCCTTTCTTCTTACGCGGCGGCTTCTTGGCGCAGAGCAGCGTGCCGCCCTTCCGCGGCTTGTCGCGCGCTGCCACCTCCCCCGCCAGCGTCAGTTTCATTGACTCCCGCCTGAAATATATTAAATATTAACTATATTGTTCACATGCACCCCGCCTGGGTTTCACGCGCATATTTTATCTTTAAAAAACAACGTAGCATTCTATAAATTAAAATCAATAATCTTTATAATATTACAATCTATTCGCTGGGATTATATCGCAGTTATAATACTATCACCAATAATATAATATTATTGAACAGGTGACTTACTGGTGTTGGAACGCTTGGCTGGGTATGAGGCCAGCGAGGGTCTGGTCTTCCTCCCCCTCGCGGAAAGCTTGCCACCAGTTCGGGTCTTCTCGACTTATCACGTGCAATACATCGCCTTTTTGAAAACTAATACCTGGAATTGAAAATAATACCATTAGTTATATTGTATATACAGTTTAATGATTTTATTACATCATGGTTACTGCACACATTATTTAACTACTTAGATCGGGACATATTTTAAAATGTTTTCTAGCTTCTTCAAAAAATATTATTTCTATAAAATCAATGAACTCCTCCATCTCCGTTCAAATACTATTAACGAGAACCGAGAAAATATCCAGCGTTATTTCGAAAATAAATAACATAATTTAAACTGAAAGATAATGAAAATATAATTTCGCTACATACTTTCATTAATCAACAAACGTACCAGTATCTATTTAAATAATAATTGTATGTATGTATTGTATGAGTTGATCTTTAATTTTCTATACCTTTTATATGTTTGCGCGCGTTGTATAGTGTATTTCTGTCTCTTTCTTTGTGTGTGCAAGTATGTGTGTGTTGAGAGAGAGTGAGACAGTATGTGTTGATAAAAATGTTGAGTGGTATCTCACCGAGCTCTCTGCACGGTATATACACGTCGTCTTCGGGGTCGTAGTCGAAGTGCGCGCGCACGTGCAGCACGCGCGGCGGCGGGGGCAGCGCGCGGGGGGCGCGGCGCGGCGCCAGCACCACGCTCAGCGTGCCCGCGAGCGCGCCCAGCACCGCGCACACCTCGTGCACCGACTTACCCCGCATGGGGACGCCGTTCACTTCTAGCAGCTGGAAGTAGAAGGAGAGGTCATTATAATAACTATTATTAAGTAATTATAATTAGTAATCATTATTGATAGTTTATTGCGTGGGAACGTTGTGGTATTATATTTTCAGACACATGCAATATTGTTGTTCTCGATAATTATGGGCGCAGTAAAATGCAATATAATCAAAAGAAACTTCGATTTATGTTAAAGACTAATACTATAATAAAACATTATTTTATATTCCTTAGTTGAGCACCTATATTTACTACTATTATACTACCTTATTATAACACATACAATTATCATTAATCAATAATTTAGTTTAAAAATTAGTAAATTTATTTAATTAGATCAAATTTCAGTATTAATATTGAACCTAATTAAGGTTTTATTAACTTGTAATGCATATTTACTATATTATCTCATGGTTAAATAAATATAAGAACGATTATATTAAAATACTACTCGCTCAACTACGGTTCCAATTAAATTGGCTACAGTTACCACGAGATCAGCAGTCACTACGACCACCGCGCAGTTTGTTGGGATTGCACAATGTACGTACCTCATCCCCCTCGTGCAGCAGGCCCGACTTCTCCGCGGCGCCGCCCCGCACTATCCTGCCGATGATCACCGCATCGCCCTCGTTCCTCACTGTAGCACCTGCAACAACATTCACACTTGTGTTACACTTCACATTATATTTTAATCTGTGCTGTTCGCTATTTTAATTTTTCATCAGAACGTAGGATCAAATGCTAGTAAATCAATACTAATACTTTAGTAAACCAGGGGTCAGTCCAGAGTTCAGTAGAGTCCACTGGAGTCAGAAATCAATTCCATTTCTATTGTTAAAAAATTCCATAACTTGTAATTTTCATTATATTGTGGTTTCGGAGTAATGTTTATGTAAATATAAGTAGTACTGAAATTGTAATACATGATTACAATGTCCTTGCTGGCAAAAGTATTCCAAATAACAATATTATAACGTGACTTTATTCAGTTATCAATTGCAACAAAACTTAAAATTGCGAATGGGAATATTGTAGTTTGATACTAAGTTACTAGTAGCTAACTTACCAAGTGGTTCATTAGTCTTTTCTATTTTGATAATCTTGATATTTTCACTCGCGCTGTCCGGCGAGTGTGATGGCAGGTATTGGTCGTCCTTGTGGTTCAAATTGCCAGCCTGTGAAACAAACGTATACAAATATATCACTACCATCTTAATGCCAAGATTCTTAACTCATGGTTACAATATCCTATATCTGCTATAAAATTATAAGAATTGAAATAGTTCATGTTCCACGCTTTTTGGTCGGCGATGTATCAGGGACGTCTTCGTTGTTATCAACGGACATGAACGACAATGACAATTTACCATCAGGTCGTTCGTGAACCAGTTTGTGGGGTATTTACATAAAAATATTATAATACAATCTCATTGCGATATCGAAATAAACATTATTTAGTTTATAAAGAGCTTCTATGTCAAAATCGAAGGTAATGTCGATGGCTTATCTAATTAAAATAGTAATAAACTCAAGAAATTATTAATATATAAATCAAAAAAACTCTAACAAGTTAATTCTCGAGTGCCAGAATTCCATATGCTTCCAGTAGAAATATGTATAACAACAAAATTTATAAGTATGTCTATTTGTTCAAATTATACACATTTTAGAAGTGAGACAAATTTGCGTTGTTCTCTGTAATGTAAATTGCATAACTGACCTTGTTCCTCTTGCCCCGGTTGAAGCAGGCCGGGTCGAGCAACGCCGCCGCCTGGTCATGCGCCTGCAGTAGACTCTCCAGTTCCAGTCCTCTGACAATAGACAGCAGTTCCCCTGCCAAGGCCGATGATTCGCTACCCGACACTGTATGCGACTGTAGTATCTCCATGCACTGGAAAAGTTATAATATTCTAGTTAGTCAACAGTGAATTTAGATAAGTTAGGAGTATCTCCTGGATGCTGAGGATCCAAAGCAGGCAAGAGGTGTAGGTCAAGCGGTGAAAATTTTCTGACTCTTCTTCTAGGTCTTTCAATAGATCTAAAAGTCTATCTTGTAATATATCTACGATCGTTTTCAATAATCTATCTATTCATAATCTCTGGATCAGATAACAAATAAAATATTAACAAATATTTTAACGGTTACTTTGCAAACTGATTTAGGATTATGAATAGTAAGAATATTGACAAGGGCTTGAAGATTAATGGGAGGATAAGCAAGTAACATAGGTGAAGAACGCAAAATTCCCTTCAAAGATTACCTTATAGTGAAATCTTTGCTTGAACTACATTACAAAATCTACTTACATCCTTGAGTCTATCAGCAGCCCGATGAGTATAGGGGGGTGCGACGCCACGTCTCTTGTGCCGGGCCGCAGTAAGGACCGCCGACCTGGTGGCCAGGGCAGTGCGCAGGGCTGGACAGAGCAGTGCGCCCGCCGTGCCCGCCACCCGCGCCGCTAGGGCGGCCTCCCCACTCGCGCCCAACGCCTTTTGGATTCGCGCGAGAGCTGCACATACCTCCGCGTAATCTGGGAACACGTGACAGTTGACAATCAGCAGTGTCTAAAGATTGATCTATGTTAAAAAACATATATCATTATTATATTTTGAGACAGCATTGAAAATTGTGACAATTTCTTTGTAATATATTGTGTCATCGCAAAATTATAATTAACTATAAATAACTCAATTCTGAACTAAAATACCTATCACATAAATTTAAATAACATTGGAAATAGGTAACTACTTAATGACTATTTACTATTTTAAGTATTTAATTCTATTATAATTTATTGCACATTTCTCGAGTGACCACTATTTGGATGTCTCATTTATGTGTCACCTTGCCGCCCACACTGTAAGATGTGTGAGGAGGCTCTGTGTTTGGTTTATGGATATTTACAGCCGCTTTCAATAATCAATAAATTACATAAACACTATTACGTTAGCTTTGGATTTTTTCTAGATAACCAACCTGAGGATTATCAATAGATAGAATAACGAGAACGGCCGTTAATTGTGTGAGATAAATAAAAAGTGCGGTCACAGATTTAATGCGGCCGATATTATGTCTAAAAATTTGAATTGAAAGAGTCCCTCACACTGGCTGGAAAAGGTTGAATTTTTATGAAAAGATTTGCATGTCTGCGGTGAACGTGTGAGCATCATTAAATTTCTGGCTGAAGTGGTTGAGCTCACAGATGATATCTGTCGAGTTTAATCAAAACCTACTTCAGACGCACTTTGCATGATTCGCTCCCGACATAAAATTGAAGTGAGCGGTAATTACTGAAATGATTTTTGAAAATCATTTTCATGGGCGCAATTAGTGGCTGGAGTGCTGAAAGATGCGCGTAAGGTTTTTTCTTTTTTATATTTCAGATTTCATTTTAAACGCCTAGAGCGTTAAGTTGAAACTAGTCATATTTACGTGAACTGCTAATGGCAGTACCTATTAGAATTTTACGACGTTTTATACAATTTTACTATTAAACCAACAAGCTACTAAGAACTAAGTAGGTGTTACGGACTTTTTCTGCAATTGAAATTCGACCGTAATTTGATTTATGAAAGGATAACTTTACTAATAATACATTTATTTATAACACATATTATGTTCTTACACGAGTATAGTTTAGTCTTCTGTACTTTTATATGTAAACTTTAATTGCACCAAATTTTCTTATTCCTGGATTATTACTCTCGAAATGAGAATAAATTCCCTTTCACAAAATGTTGGTATGTAAAGGTACATTAGATACTTCATCTACTGTAAATATTTACCAACAACAACACTTGTGCATGTGTTGTTGTTGTAAATGACACAAATATAAACAAACTGAAGGTACATTATAGACAATCAAGAATAGATTACAAACACTGATCTGTCTCGTAAATGTTTACGTCACCTGGGAATTCAATCCTATTGTATTTGCTCTTATGTTATTTCTTTATTAATACAACAATTTAACATTTGTATATTATTATTTTTAAGCTAGGTTCACGCAATGCGTTATTTTGATATATCCGGTCGAGCACAACCGCAGCGACAACAGGAAGTGTGTGAAAACGCAAAAACTGTTCCCACCGCGTCTGTATATATAAATATAGAGTAAATTGGAAACTAAGATTATGCTCTTTATATCATATACAGCCAGTTGCAGAAACGTACTTTAAATATTTAACACTATTTTAAATGCTAATACTTAAATCTGACTATTAATAAAAATGTTATATGGAAAAAGATAGTTCTAATTTAAAACAAATAGACTTTTCTCGTTAACGTCGCGCGGTGCTCCAGTTAATATGAATATCGTGGTGAGGAGAAGCGTCACCGCGACGGGTTATCGGCATGTGAGGTGGAATTAATGCGACCTCAAACACCTGCGCTTCCCGCCCTAGGGCTGCTGGGATCCTAACGACGTTATATTACTTTCAGGGTTGTCTATTGCTTACTTACACCCATATCATGAAATCTAAATTCAACTAGAGTAAAATTAAATTAGTTCAGGGGAAACATGATTCGACATTTCACGATAATAGAGTGAGTGAAGTCCCTTATTGGAATTCGAATTGGAATAATGGTGAACATAATAGGAAGACCTAGTTAGTTACATACTTACCTAATTGGAAACGCAAATTTTGAAACCGAACTGAATTTTCAAATCGTTTAATAATTATTGGCGCCTATTTTATTTTATTTTGCTATACTTATGAACGATTTTTTTTAACAAAGTGTCGAAAAGGTGCTATAATCCTTGAGGAAAAGATGAGAAGGATTGAAACAAACAATTCGAAAACGGAATAGTTACTATTATTATTCATTAATAACGATTATAAACGAATTAGATTCAGAAGGCTCA
>DWPA01003529.1:0-13953 GCA_018251375.1 Calpodes ethlius
CAACGTTTTTCTAACACTAGAAAAAATGAATAAAGAGAAACGAGAAACTGAATATCCCATAGAATTAGAATCCCAATTCATTCTTAGATTACCTGAAGAGCCTGCCAAACTGTTACGGGAATTGCTGCAATCTGGTGAAAGCTTCAAAAATAGGCTTTCAATACAGTTAGATCCAGATATGAGGCATGGCGAAGTAAGATTTGATCATTGGCTTTTTTACGGCCGCATTATGGATTTACCGACTATAGTAGAATCCCATAAAACCATTGATAGGAAGAGTGTTTATAAAACAGCTGATATTTGTCAAATCATGATTTGTAAAACGGAAATGGAGCCTAAAGTAGATGAAGATTCTCTCAGTAAAAACAAAAAGAAAGATCCTTACAAAGTAGATAAAAAATTCTTATGGCCACATGGAGTTACACCACCAACAAAAAATATAAGGAAACGACGTTTCAGAAAAACTTTGAAGAAGAAGAATATGGAAGCTCCCGAAATAGAGAGGGAGGTGAAGAGACTTCTTAGAGCAGATAATGAAGCCGTGAGTGTCACTTGGGAGGTTGTAACAGAAGAGGATGATCATAATGTAAAACATGATGCTGGCCCTTCAGTAGCCAATAAAGGAAAAGTAAAAAAAGAAACTAAAGTTACCAAACAAGTGAAAAATGTAACTGAAGGATCTAAAGTAGAGGATATATTCGGAGGTGCTTTAAGTGACAGTGATGTTGAAGATGAAAATATTGATGTGGAAGCAAAAGATTACAAATTATCTTCAAGCCATGACTACCTTTCTGGTACTAACATTTCTGGACCGAGCAATGTTAAAAGAAACTTGACACCAACAAAATTAGTAGTAGAGACTTTGGAATCTCCCGATAAAAAAGAAAAAACTGTGCAAAGTGTTAAAGCAAAACAATCATCTGATGTATTTGAAAACTTTGCAAGTTATGACAGTATTAAAGAACAGCAAAATCTTCAGTTACAACAAGTTATAACTGATCTAGAAGAATTGAAGTTAAGGAGACAGAGAACCCAACATGAAATTGCTGGATTAGAAAACATGACATTGAGACAAAGATTTCAAGACATCCTTATTACTTTGAATCGTGAAATCCTTCTGAAAGAAAAAGAATATAGAAATTTACAGTCACATTCCAATTAACTTAAGTATTATTGCATTCTGTGATATTAAATATGTACCAATATAACTTAATGGTAATGTAATCAATGATTATAATAATTATATCAATTTGTAGTCATGCTAATAAAGATCTCAGAATTAAAAAAAATTATTTTACTGAACTATTTTTAATACCTGAAATGTATAACAAACTGCTCTGTGATTTCTACATACTACTATTTTTACCCATTCACCCATTTGTTTTCAAGAGGAATCATAACTTACTTCAAAGATAATTATTTCCAAAACTTCAAAATATTGGGTTGCCATTTTACATGCATCATCTTGGTAAATTGATATATTTTGGTATTAGTGTGATAAATTTTTATTTAAAGAAAATAAATGTGTACCAAATAAAGCTAACTTTATTGTTTTCTCCATGTAATATCAAAAGGCTGTCTATGTATAACTAAATTTTAATAATCAATTATAGTTTTTAGTTGTCATCTTGAAATATCAGAGCTTAATAACAATATAGATGTCATGCCAGAGTATGTTTACACTTTAATTTATCAGTTGCTAAGCAATAGGAGCTACAAATTCTACAACAAAAATTTGGGTAGCACCAATAAACAACAGTGAATAATTATATAGTAATTATTATGAGGAATAAAAAATACACAATATAATATCTTTACCTAACCAATAATGTTATCAATACCTGAAATTGCTGGACAATTAGTGAGAAATTCAACAACACCAGCAGATGAGGACCAATCTCGGATATTATTCCTAGTAGGAAGCAAATCTGTGGTAAGTGTGGAATCTCGAAAATTATAACGGCTGTTCTTTTAAATCAAATTAATATGTATGAATGTAATACAAAAAAAGAAAATAACTAATAAAAATAATAGTTAAACTGCTAATATGTTCTTATAAATACTCCTTAATAATTTATATCTATGAGATGTATCAACACTTACATACTTTTTAACTTTATCCTCTGTGTGTAGGGTAAATCGACACTTCTGCACAGTTTTCTTGACAAAACTGATACAGTACGTGAGACATCCGTTTTGGATTACTCATTTGGACGGAAGTCTACACAAAAAAGGAATTTAGACAAAACAGTTTGCCATATTTGGGAGTATGGTGGGAAATTAGAAATGTTAAAAAATATCCTGAGTTTCATACCACGAAAAGGTGTAACATATTTTTGCATTGTACTGGATCTTAGTAAAATCAAGAGTATTTGGACGACATTGGAAACTTGTATTCATTCGATACCAGATAATTCTAAAGATTTTCCAATAGAACTTATTATTATAGGAGGTAAATACGACATTTTTAAAAACTACGGTAAGTACAAAGAACCTCTAGCTCCTAATTGAAAACAACCTTTATAAGGTCTGGACCCATAGCGGTCTATTACACCGGTCAGGTCAGGCCTATACTAGGCATAAGTGGGATAGTGGACCAAGAAAATTCCATGTTCTTGGCTAGTTCCACGACATAACTTGTGACAAGAAGAACGGAAGAGGAAGACTGCTAAATTCTGTACTACTATTCTCTGTAGATATCGACACAGGCTTCCAGGCTTAAAACTCATAACACCTACAGCCAATTACAGAAACGAACTTTAAATATCAATCGTAATTTAAATCCTAATCTTTTGACACAAATCTTAACAATCCTATGTGATCATTTTACTTAATAGGAGTTTTCTCTTCAAGCACCATTATACATATTACAGATACTTTTGTGGAATTGTATTTGATTCCAGATGGCGAAATAAAGAAATGTATTAATGGTACAATTCGAAGCATTGCTTTGATAAAGGAAGCATATGTATTATATTATTCAAATAAAGATGCCCTGCAACTTAGAAAGGCAAAAGATATGCTGCTAAATATTAGTTTCGGAACTGGAGTGCCATTTAAAGAGAAAAATATTAATCCTTCTAAACCTTTAATGATACCAAAAAAAACAGATAGTTGGGAAAGTATTGGTATTCCAGCATCTACCATGGAGGAGGTAGATATAATTATCATGTAAACCTAGTAATTATATTTTATAACTATATAAGGTCGAATAACAGAATTTTATTGTTACAGATAAAAATGCGACATATAACACGTATTCAGCCGGAAACTGTATTACAAGAACAAACAAAATTTGAACTGCAACGTACTCACCCAGAGCCAATTTTGGATTCACTGATGGCTATAAAATATCAAGAGCTTCGTAATTTAGAATTGTTTGAACCATCTATGGCGGAGTATTTAGGGTACTTGCAGTAATCTGTCAAATCTATATTTTCTCATTTACTAAATATTAGTTTTAGATATTTACAACCTAGCTCTAATACAAAGTAGTAGGTACTTAACTCAAATGTTTTCAGCTTCAATATTTTTATACTTAGTTCAAATAGAATTTCGTAGAAAACACTAACAGTTCAGTATTAGATGATCTTTAGGAACTACTTCAATGGTATAAGTAGATATAGTCAGTACGTGTATTGTTATTCACCCAATAAGAAAAAAAATGTTATCATCGCAAGTTATTTCAGTAAATATAATATAAAGTAGTAACAACACCCTGATCTCGTCACGCAAAATACATATATGAATTGGACGGATACGGAACGATTTATAAATAAAAATAACAGAAACCGGAATATCGTTTATTTTTGACTTTTCTTTGCTCTGAGGCGAGTGTCTATAGCTTTCAATGCACGTCTCGAAGGACCATGTTCAGAAATTGCAAGACTAGTCTGCAAACATCGTCTTGCCAGCGCCACGTCCCCTGTTGACTGTGAATGTTAAAATGAGAATAAAATTAATTTAACTCGGGGATTACATTAATTACGTGCAATACATACCAAAGCTACATGAGATAAATTAAACCAAGTATCCGAACGTGCTTCTGGGTCAGTAGATAAGTAAAGAGCTTGTCTAAAGCACGATAAAATAAGGTCCCATTGGTTGCAGTATAAGCAACATAGTCCAAGATTGTTATAGATCTCCGAACTGGCTGGATTAGTAGCTAATAATCTCCTTGAAAAAAAATATCATCCATTAGGCCACGATTAATTTTGGAGAATGCGAAAATCAGAATTAGTATATCTAGAGCATTATATCTATAGCTATAAGAAGAAAGAGTTGGGCTTTTATGATCTGAGTACCTGTAGTATCTTAATGCAATTTCTGGTTGATCATTGTAAAAATTATACATTGCAATATTGGCAGTTGCTTCCATGTTTGAAGGATCTTCCAAAGCAACTACTCTGTAATATTTCACGGCTACAGCTTGATTTCCCATTTGTTCATGAATTCTTGCTTGTTCGAGTAGTAACGCAGTATGCTCATGAAAAACAGACAGGCCTTGTCTACATGTTTCTAACGCCGAAAGTGGTTGGTTGAGTCCCACGTACATGGCAATTAGTCGTAAATATATAGAAATATGTTTGTTGTGGTTCAGCGCATTTCGTAAACATTCTTCAGTATTTCTATACATGCCTAAGGCATAATAACATCGAGCCAATGAGTAGTTCCACCACCAGTCTAACGGGTCCAATTTTTGCGCTTGTAATACAACTTCCATGGCCTGACGAAAGACAATATTTTAACTTTTTCGATAAAATTTTTAAATTTACAGTTTATGTTTTAATTTAGAATATTTGTAGTTAATAATACCAATTAAAAAGTTGACCCATTTTTGTCTGCTTTTATTTTTGCCTGGATATATTTCCATTTTTTTAGATTACGTTGTAAATCTTTTTGTAAACCAAATGAAACACACTAGACATTACCCCAAGTTTACTCCAAATACAAAAGTGGGAACCATAATGATTCAAGTCGTTATAGAAATCAACGGGAACAAACGCACAGACAATTATTGTATGAACTTTCAGAACAGATTTCTCGTTCCTTAGAATTTGTTTGATTATGTAGGATACAATACATTACTTCTAAAATTGAGTGATTATCCATCAAGCAGCCGTTATAGCTCCACTGCTGGATATAAGCCTCCACTAAAAGTGGGTCCCTATCATCGAGATCACTGAGTGTAGTGGTTGGGGCTCAATTTTAGGTCGTTTCCTTTTTTAATCATATACTAATGATATTTCATACCATAGTACTAATTATGCCGACGTAATACTGTTTACAAATGATATTTATGTATGTTTATATGCATGTAAGTAACTAATGGAAATAAAATTAATATTAACAATATATTCAGTACTTTACCCTATACCTATCATCGGGTTACAATTTACTTCCAAATCTAAATACAAAGAAAATTTTTTTTATAGGATTTGTTGTGATAAACATAAAAAGCATCAACAAGGATATCTAAATAAATTGTGAAATATTAAGCAAACGTGTAAAAATGTGTATTTTTACAAAATAACAGGATTATATAGCACTTAGTTACATCCTCATAAGCGGCCGACGATGAAATTTTAATGATTGCCCGTAGAATTGTATTCAGTCTACTAAAACGTCAAAGACGTCTTTTTATCTAGGTATTTTATATAGATAATAGATTTAAATTGTACTTATCAATTACAGTAGATATTCATTTAGCAACATACGCACCTTACGAACATTACCTTCGCAATAAAACACATATTCAAATAAAGTTTTTGCAGCTGGAATGAAAGAAGTTTCTTCTTTGCTCAAGAATCTAAGCGTTATGGGAGCATTTATGGTAAATGGAGTTTCTCCAGCTAGGGCTGTGGCCGCCCGAGAAGCTCGCGATGCAGTATGCAATGCAGAACGTGCCCGTGCTGTGTTCATTCCAGATCTTGACTTTAAAGTTGCAGTGGCCCTGCCCTGTATAAAAAAAACATGACTTATAAGTATTGACTACAGACACATGAAAATATTAACAGTATTAAAAGGATTCAGGGAAACTAATTGCAGCGTGAATCGTTTTTCTTACAGAAGATTGTAAATGTTGAGCTGTTTTGATATCCCTTTGAAAGGATGTACCCATCCGAGGTGCTTTTGCAAGTGCTGTAGGAGCCAATTCATCTTGCTGCGGATAGTATTCAACTTCTTCATAACCGTTGCCAGCAACTTTTGCCTGCACAGTCATTGCTCGCATCCGAACAAATTCTATCATTCGGTCCGTTCTATCCCGCAATACAATGTCACACAACATAATACATTCATCATATTGTCTTGATCTATAGAGATTCAATATCCTGTAGTCGAGTTCCATAACTATTTTTTCTCGTACCTTAGAATTTGTATACTGAATAGTTGCTGAGCAACGTAGGCCTAGGCGGTCACATCACAGCCACAGATTACGAAACAATGAAATTATTGAATAAGTATTTATAAACTGATAAATACAATATAATAATACCCACTAGTAACTTACACGAGTAAGTGGAAATGCGCTCCGTTTATGTTTCCGAAATCCTAGTACCATACAAATACAGGTCGTTTGTTCCCTTCCGCTCCATAAATGTTTCGACGTCATTTCTCTCTGAACTTAACGGAATGGAAACACGGCCTTTTTATGTAAAAAGACAGAAGCGACAAACCTTTATAAATAACAAATGTCATTAATTAATAGAAAATAGTTTATTCGGTCAAATGTGGTACATCCTTTTAAGTCAACGAATACTTGAAACAACATGTGCCGCTATTCCTTAAATTACAAAGTTATAACAGATTACAGGTTATTTTAAAACCATTTTTTACAAAACAGATTCTATATAATTACATGAAAATATATCTATGTTTATAATTAGATCAACAATGACAGAATCCATTTAATGAAATGTTATAGGATAAAAAAGTTCCATGATATGTGTTTTTTAAACGGTCAGTAAGAAATATTAGGTAAACAAAACGGCGGCTTTTGTATCTATAACAAAAAGGAAAGTGAAGAAAAAAATTTGAAGTCTTTTTTAATTAAATAGTACGCTACTCCATAGGAGTAGTGTTTGTAAAAAACATCCTTTTAATAATAGTTTCGTACATACTTGTAAACTAACTATTCGAATATTAACTTACGAAACTTCCCTAGTCGTGATATTTTTCCTTTTACATCATATAGGTATATAAAAACTATTGCCTGTGATTTTTTCACAGGGAATTGGTGAGAAGGCACTTGAATTTCACACAATTGAATGACATGAATTGAAAAATGGTTTCAACGATAAAGAATAATGTTGACGATCCCTGCTACTTTAATCAGGAAAAGCGTATATAAAACAAGTAACGAAAAATCTACGCATTCACGTCTCGAACCTAGAATCAAAATGTTTCTAAAAATCTTAATAGTCTTCATATTCTTTTCTCACATAGTTTTAGCGGAAACTTGGCGAAAACCGGGCTGCCACCGAATCGGTATAATTGACGTATTTTATCTGCGTTCATCTAAATTTGCAATGATAATTATTTCATCTATGAAACATATAAAAGACAGAGCTAGTGTTACAACAAAATAAACTTGTTTCAGGCCACACAAGAAATATTAGTATACCGGACTGCGTTGAATTTAAAATAACGACAAATGCTTGTCGAGGATACTGCGAGTCATGGTCATTGCCGAGCATCATGCTGGGATTTAAACGTCACCCT
Source organism: Calpodes ethlius (assembly GCA_018251375.1). Taxonomy (NCBI): domain Eukaryota; kingdom Metazoa; phylum Arthropoda; class Insecta; order Lepidoptera; family Hesperiidae; genus Calpodes; species Calpodes ethlius. Next base: position 7,723 of record DWPA01003529.1, read on the forward strand.
GTCACCTCATTGGGGCAATGCTGTAATATCATGGAGTCAGAAGATGTAAGTAACAATGCTTCACTCATTCCGTGACTTGCTTATCAGAAGAGACTTTTACGGCTGGACCGGGAATGAGATTCCCCCGATATGTGTTTTCCCGCTAGAAGCGTCATGATTTACATGACTAATGTTATTTTCAAACACCTTTAAATAATATAGCTCCAGTTTGCAGCACAATTTCGTGGACTGCAAAGATCGTTGACCGATACAAAAATCCATCTGCGAATAATTAGTATTAGGTATTAGAGTTTGATTTCCACTCCTCCTGAGCCAGCTAAATTGTTGGACATATGAAAACATTTAGGTATATACGCTAAATATATTTTTATACAAAAAAAACATTTTAAAGGAAAAATCACGGTTGCTTAGTATTTGCAAGTTAACAAATAATAATCAAACAATCTACAACTACAGAATTATACTCTGCGCATGGCCTGACACGCATTTGGGTGGTTACTGATATTAATGTTACTATCCATAAACTTATTTAATGCAACGCTTACTGGTTTGGAATATTAGAACCTTTTTTACACGTCAGTAAAACTAACGTAAAAAACATTTTATTGCTCGTATACCCCGTCAATAGACTGATTCCCAAACGTAACTAATGAACATGGATTTAAATACTGTTGCTCAGTCAAATTTGCGCTGTTGCAGCACCAAGTACATGTTCAAATTTGCAACCCGGAGAAAGCGGTAAATTGGTTGTTAAGGATCTAGTACAATGACATTATATTTATATTTTCAGGTTCCTGTTAAGGTGCTGTGTTTAGACGGTGAAAGAAATTTAATATTTAAATCGGCGGTCTCGTGTGCCTGTTATCATTGCCAAAAAGAGTAAAACTACAACTGGAAAACTTGAGCAACAATCATTTCATACAAAAATATTGATACTAAGGCACAAAAATGTAAGAATATTAATAATGACATTTTAATTATAGGCAGGCATTAGATATGTCCATGACATCATATTAATTGAAAATGTAACTTGCAAAATAACACCATCACAATTCTTTAACTATTGTTATTTTAATAAACATATCAATCACTGATGCTCTTAGTATTATTTTTTCTGAATACTTTACATAGGTCATGTAAATGAAAAGGCCACTTATACCCGATACGATTTATACCCAATTATTACTCTATTCAGAAGTGGTTAGCGAAATAATAAGCCATAAAGCGCAAATTTTAGTTAATCATATGCATGTTCCTGAAATCAAGTATTCTTCTACCAGTTAAGCGATTCGTTTTGGACATGTGAAAAAAACTTAATTGTAATTAGTAAGTATGGTGAATTTAAAACTAAAACTATAACGACTTTGCAAGACTTACAATTTCTCGATTAACTTACAATTCCATAAGCATTCCGCGCTCGTAGCCCTAAACGCACGAGTTTCTTTTTTTATTTGCATTCTCATTTTACATTTTTTATTTGTAAAAAACTTATTAATATTAGCAACATAGGACGTAATCCTAATACTTGATACAAAATTGGAAATGCGCTAAAGACATATTTGCGCCAAAACACCATAAATCGTTTGTCGGAAGACTCAAGCGCAAGGGTGTTAGTTCACGTTTGAGACCCGAAAATATATGGCACCTGACATTACCTATTTAATGGAGACAAATATTTTTAAACGATTTCATACTGTAAATTCTACCTTCTAGAGTGATGAAGCCCATTTTAAATTGAATATAAATGTAAATTGGCCGAATTGACGCATAAAGAACACGTTTGTAGGTTTCAAAATCCATATGAAGTGGATTTTACAATCGCTGCATGACGATGTAGTTGTCGTTTGTAATCATACTTAAAATCAAAGAATATAATTATATATAACAGGTTGAAAGAACGCATGAAAATTTTGCAATCATATTACGATGGCGACTATTATCGGTAATATCATTTACCATTTTTGCCATACATTGGGCATGAATAAAAAGCATAATTATATTTGATAGCTCCTGTTTTTGATTAATATAAAATCATGTTTATTTTTTCTGAAATAAGTATATTCAATGAAATTATAATTAATTTCAATAAAAATCATTAACCAAGTATATGATGATATATTAAGATAAATATATGTGGGATAATACCTATCTGCATCTGTTGAGATGGCAACACGAAGTTTTTTAGCAGTTAGTGAAAAGTCAGTTGTAAGTCAGTTGAAGTGTTATTTCTAATTTGAAGAAAAATATATAAAGAACTCCTAAAAATTATCATCATTCTTTTCATATCTGCATACTTTCCATTTGTATATCTATAAAATTTTAAATATTTTATTTTTTGTTATTCATTATAAGCACTAAAAAACAGTTTCCAACTTTAATGTTACCTTCTAAAAATGTGTTTCCTTAGTCCAATTAGTATATACAGTTCTATCAGAGTTTATAAAATCTCTTACGACTCTGTTTATTCAGTGGTACTATTATAAGTCTTCGTATTCTGTGCTTTGTACATTGACAATTTGACAGTTTAACTTTAATTTTTAACATTTACTAACAGACAAAATAACATTCTTCCAATTCTCTTATTTTGAATCTAAATAGAATCGCAAAACACACTCAATAAATTCAATTTGCAGTTGTGAGAATGTTGACTGAAAATGATATCTTACATAGCTCAAACTGTAAATCTACTGGCTATATTATTCCAAAATTTTATAACGTTTACGTCGTTTGTGGGTCATTTAATTGTTATTTGCATAAGTTCCGTGACAACTATTGTATTTACAGCAATTTTAAATCTTCTTCTATTCTTTCAAATCGTTTATGAAGATAATATATCCATATTCACGGAAGATCTACCTGGATTGGCGACAGACTTACTCGATAATGTTTCCCATCATTGCCACTATGTATTGGATGCAGTCATTGCAGCGTGCAACGAAATTAATTACAAGTATCATGTGTCAGTTGGGGCTATTAAATGGTCCATAGATTCTGTACTTATAGTGTGTGGTGAGGTACTCTTACTGTGGAAAAAAACACTCATATTTGTTGGTGAATCTCTTTGGCTAGTACTGACATTTGTGCCTGTGCATTTACCTTATATTTTAAAAATAATTTTAACAAATATAGGTGACTATTTAGTGAACAGTGTCATTGATGCGTATATGTTATTGTTGAATTTTACAAACTTCCTTTCTGATGTGCCTTTAGAATCATTTATTGGAATATTGTTAACAATGCTAATAGCACGCTTATGTATACATTTTAGAGAAAGTGTGCAATCTCATGTTATTAATATTTACTGGAAATTAATAAGAAAAATTTTGTATTTATATTATACTTTGTATAACTATTTCACTGATTCTGAGGTGAGAATGATAACTCGTATAGCAAGTGGTCAGCAAGTTTCAATAAGAGATGTAGACTTAAATGTTGTGGATGCAGATGATGCGGCGAATGTTGCCGATGCTTTGTGCATTATCTGCCAGGAAAGGCAAAAATGTGTACTTACACTGCCCTGTCGACACATTTGTTTGTGTACAGAGTGTTGTGTGCGACTGTATGGCTACCAACGTACTTGTCCTATATGCAGGACTTTTATATACCACTCAGTTACTGTATATCTATAATTAAAGTATATTTTTATAATTAAAAGTCATTCCATCACTGATTTTAAATTTATACCTTTAAATATAAAATAATGCATAAAATGTACAGCTTATCCTTAACAACTATTAATAGGTAATGTAAGTTTGCTTCCTTGCAATATTCATTTCCTTGAATGTCATAACTGTCTTGATCTTCTGGAGTGAGACATATTAAAGTTATTTTGTAATGCTCTTCCTTCAACATCACTGTTATATATTTTTTGCCTTACATTTAAATCTTTGAATGAAATTTCAATATCTTTAAAGGCATTTAACATAAATACTGCGATAATTAATATGGAGAATCCACAAATACAACCAGCAACATCCTTACTACTCATATCTTCCCATTCTCTAAAGAGTATACCTGATGCCATGATGACTAGTACTGTAAACATTACATAGTACACGGGAGTCACAATACTGGTATTGAATATGTCTAATGCCTTATTTAAATAATTCATTTGAATCATTATGCATACTACTGACATACCCAGTAGAACCCAAAATACTAAACTACTGACATTATTTTTTCCTGTTGTTACACTGTCTTTAATCCCTAATGCTACTCCTTTACAAAACACAACTGTGAGACTCCCAATTGCTGAACATATTAATAAGTATACTGCAATATTGGAATTGCCAATTTTTGGTACAAAAATAAATTTTAAAATGGCAGTCATAGACAAAATTGTTACAACATAGGACAAAAATAAAAAATCACATAACTTGCTACTTAAAATTGTAAAATCAGTAATTTCTTCTGTTTTTGGTGAATGCAAGACAAAGATAATTGCACCAATTATACATAGAAGGCATCCAATCTGGAAATATAAAAGAATATTACAATACATAATTATTCTTAATTTTATATTACGCTCAATTCTTACAAAAACTTACTTTGCCAATAAAGTTCAATTTTTCACCAAGAAACCTTGATGACAATATGGCAGCCACCAGAACACTTAGTGCACCCAGAGGAGTAACAAGAGCAGCAGGAGCAAATGCATAAGCTAAAAGATTGGCTGCCTCCCCCACTCCCACTAAAATCAAAATGTATATTTGCAATAAACAAACAAAACAAAATTTTGTTATTATAACATAAAACTAGCCAAGTATTGTAATCCAGTTTCAGTTGTTCAATATAAAACCTTAAGTAAGCAGTTATACACATAAAATTTTATAAATAAAACTGTTTAAAGTAAAAGTGATTTTATTACTTTACTATCAACTAAGGACCAACAAATGCTACAACCAATCTTCCATTAGCAGTTGCTACTAAATTGGTACCAACAATTCCTCTTTACATAAATGTTACTATATTATTATGGTGCATGTATATGTCTATAAATGCTACTGAAGCTGTTCTACCACTACTAGCTACTGATATTGACTTAAAAATTTTATTTGTTAGAAAGATAGAAAGCACTTACTTGTTAGAAAACCTAGCCACCACATCCATTGCTTTAGGTAACCAAATCCACCAGCAGAGGCTCTTAGATTTCCTGAAGAACTAGTTTTTTTTAATGCTAATTTCTTGATTATAAAACTGGATCCAATAAAAATACTGGATGAGACAGCCAAGCTTAATCCTAATAAGAATGAAAACTGTTCGTCCTCTGGTACCTTCATAATTATTAAATTTTGAAGACTTAAATCAATAACATCATAAAGTACTAGTTGCAAGGTTAGTCAAGCCGCCTTCTGAATACCATATATCAATTGCCTATCATATTTTCACATCATTTTGTTAATACCAGATATTGATTGATCGGCACATATTACTCATACAATCTTTATATTAATTCAATGTAATGAGATAGTACTTCCAATAAAAATTAACCATAATTCATAGTTACTGATTAGGTATTATTTGTAAGTAGAAAAGTTAATCAATAATAAAATTAGACCATTTAAAAAGTCAATTAAGTTGCAATTTATTATAACTTGTATAAGATGCCTTATTTAATGTCAACTGTTAGTCATTATAAGTCACAGAGTACTTAAATATTATAGGCTATGCGCGACCGGAACATAATGTTAAAAAAAGAAAAAAATATTTTGTGCTGAGTAGATATGTCTTACATTACATTTCGTGTGAAGAGAAAAGCATTGTGTTTATGTGGATGGTCTCGTATGTCCAAAAGTATAAATTATTTTATTGTCCTCCCAAGACAATATGCTTTTCTTTTCACGTTCATGCTCAGAAATTGTACGACAATAGTATTTAGTGTAGAAAACTAGTGTCATTCGCCATAAATTTTCGAAGCGTGAGTGAGTAGAAAAGTGGTTCTAAGGTTTTGAAAACGGCTCCAATGATTTTATTGAAATTTTGTATTTAGGGGGTTCCGGGAGCGATAAATTGATCTAGCTAGGTTTTATTTTCTAAAAATATCGTTTTGACCGTGTTTTCATTGAATAAAAACTTCCTAATGTATCATTACAACACAAAGTTAAATTACGCTGTAATTATTAATCACAATAGCTCGGTCGAAAATCGGGCGCCTTAAAACGCAAGAAAGTCAGGTTAAAATCTCGGTCCAATTTTTTTTTTATTAAATATTATTTTAGTAACATACAAAAT
>DWPA01003530.1:0-13952 GCA_018251375.1 Calpodes ethlius
CTTGCAAAAATATAGAAAGATTTTGCGGCACAGCAAAGAAGGCATATTTTTACAACATTTTATACCAATTTAAACTTTACACCATTTGCGATCATTAAAGTATCTTAAAGCTAGAAAAGTAAGCTGTGAATGTATATTTTCGTTCATTCAATTGCTTACTACAAAATCTTTCTATATTTTTGCAAGATTTTATTCAACTTGCAAACTTTGTGTGAGTCAAATCTTGCAAGGTGAATGCAAGAAACTCTTTCCTCTTATTTAAGGAATTAAATGTTTTATATTATTTTAGTTCCAATGAATATGTATTTTTATCATAAGCATGGCCTGAAATTATACATAGAATTAATTATAGACCAAGAAGTTCCTCAACAATACAGTCACTAAATTATTTGCATTAGTGCCCTAAGACATGTTAATTGTTCAACTATAAACTTATTAAATTAACAAAAAAGTGGTAACGTTAATTAGAAAGAACAAAATAAATATATTGTATTATAAGTTCACAGCTGCAAATGTACTGAATTAAATGGCTGTATTAATAAAAGCTTAATACTATTAAAATAACTGGATGCAGATTTAAATATCCACACGGGGACAGCGCCTGTCGTCCGCGGTGGCATGTTATATACGTGGGTTGGCCGCACCCCGCATAATGTATGGCGGGCGATTGAGACAAAGCAAATTTATATCCCGATCCAACCTACATACATTACAAAGATTTTAATATATAAACAAAAGGACCTGGATGACCGAGCTTTACTCGGTGTCTTTTTTAGTATATCATGTCTTTTAAAATTATATTTACTATTTACTGATGAAATATTAATAATATATTTTGTATGTTACCGACTTAAATATAAAAATATATATTTTTATACATGTTTATATATATATATATATATATATATATATATATATATATATATAAGAATCGCTCGTTTAAAGGTATTAGATAGCATACCTGTTGGTATCTATCTGGAGTAGGTATGACTGATTCTTTAGTTTTTCCCAGTAGAAAGTTATATGTGGAATAGTTTTTGTTACAAATTTATCGACCGAAAAAGTGTTTTAAATTATCTTTCATTGTTATTCCGTAGCACAGCGTAGATACCCTTAGTACTCAAATAATGCAATTAGTCATGGGTAAATCATGTTTATCACGTTGACAAAATGGTAGAATAAAATGATAAAATAGCGTGGGAAAAGGTCTTTATAAAATATTATACGTTTCGGAAAGATCATCTTATGATAAGTATAAGTGAAAATTATCACAGCTACATATGGTTTCCAAGTTGACGGGGAATACTCGATCAACTTACAACTACGGAACCCTACACAGCGCGTGGGCCAACGCTTACTTAGTATTTTCAACTGATAATAAAAAAATACAAAATAATAATACTAAACCCTTCGCCTATTTTTAATCAGTTTTCCAATTTTAGATAAAAAAAGTCATAAATTAAAAAACTTTAAAAGTGTTTTAAGCCTCCAAGTTCCAAGCACCAAGGCTAATGATAAACAGCATTGTATTAGCCGCATTACGCCGGCATTATTTAACGGGGGCAGGTTCTCTCGGACTCTATTATGATGCTCGAGCCGCCTCAATCTTTTCAGATCCGCAATTTAACTACGGTCATAAACAATTTTCTACGAGTTTCTGCCGTTTCAATTCTACATCGTCATAAATTCGTCTGTCCCTCTTCAGACCCGCGAACATAAAGACTTAAAGATGAAATAGATTATGGAGCAAGAAAGTCGTTATCGTAAACAAATCGTGTATTTATGTCATCGCTATAAAAATCCCTTTAAAGTAAAGATTTTGTAAAGTGATTCATTGCTTTAAATCACTAAGCTGGTTGCTTAAACGCCGTAATGTAATATCAACATTATTAATAACACGAAACCCGCCGTGATATTAATGTACTTGCGTTCTAATTAGCGTGCTCAATTAATCAACTTCTTACGGTACGTTCGTTGTTTTAACGCCCATAAATTAACGTAGTTTGGGAAGAACGGTACCTTCTACGGCTTCTCGCGTTTAAAGCCTCCCTCGTGGCGTGAGAATGCATAAATAAATTCTGCCGGATGTTTACGAAGTGGAAGGTAACGTGAAAAGGGCTTGTTTGCCGTTTCGACTGCGCCACACAATATGTTGTTAAGAATATCGATGCGTCATCGGATGGAGCAATAAAACCACCTGCTGATATCGATATATTCAGGTAGTCATGAGGATTCACGACGTTGTGATACAACGGGATATTACTTATATATATTATACTGAAGGATATCTTATCTGGATTTAATAAAGAAAGGAATGTACAATTTTATTTATTTATAATCGTATAGGTGCATGTTACATGTCTGGTTTAATTTATACAACAAACATTTATTTTCGAAGCTTGGGTTGCGTTTCATTTGGCTCTTCGAAAACAATGCTTCGAATGATTGGTGAGGTTAGAATTGAAACTATCCAGTTTTTAAAATATTATAGGAATAGTGTTTTGTTCAGCAATGATCAAACGGTTTCATAGATCTGCCGTTTTCTTCACGTCGTCAGTCTATAAATCATGTCTATAAAGTGTATTGCAAGCACCAGTCGAAAAACAACCTCTAGTCTGATTTTCTTTTTGGCATACATGTTTATTGCTTATGTAAGCATAAACGCTGAACCATGTTTTTCTTTCAAAAATATAGTCTGTAATTAGGTACCATCTTACGACCGTTCTTAATCTCCCGTGTCCATTACACTAAAGTTAGTTGCCTAGTCATTATAAAATAGAGATAACGATATAGTTTTAGAAACTTAACCAGAGATTGTGGATAATTAAAGGATTGAAACAAAAACTATTAATCGGATTGCTCTGTGAGCTGCAAATATGACGTTTGTAATCGATAGATGCAGTTCAAGAGCGTCGAAGGAAGATTGTTGTAATACTTCTGCCCATCAGTAGTTTATTATATCTATCTGTCTATTAACATTTGAAACTCCACTGCTGGACATAGGCTCCCCTAATTTACGCCATTCAGAACGGTCCTGAGCATTCTGAATCCAGCGAATACCCACTGTCTTATTCAGGTCCTCAGTCCACATTGTTGCGGAGCGACCTACACAATGATGGATGATAAAATCATAACCATATATTTATTGATTACACAAACTGTTTTCCCCCGTCTTCATTTTATAAAAATATTTTCTTATAATCGATTTCGTTAATAAGTTGACTTCATTTTGCGGTAAGTATTAGTGCTTACAAAATTTATGAAGCTTTTAACCTCGCATTGAATGAAAAATGAGTTGCAAGAAAGAGTTTCTTGTCAACATATCCGACGTAGCTCATAATTTTTCTCGAGTGATTTATAATGACCAAAGAAAGTTATGTTATGTAGGAACCGTATGAAAAATGATACGCATATCGAGTAAATATTAATTCGCGAATGGTTTCCTGAATGAGAACGATTTTCGCAGAACCATTATATTTTGGAAAGATTAGACAAGATCTTTCACATACTTACAATAGAGATCAAGATAAGTCTTTAGGTGAAGGAGCGATACTTTGAAAAATATTTTATTTTATTGTATTTTAGATATATACAGCCACGCCAAATTACAGCTTTCTAGTACTAAAGATTGCTGCGCTAATCTGTGGACGGACAGACATGAAGAAATTATAAGGGTTTCGTTTTGAATACGAAACTGTAAATATTGAATGAATCTTAATATCTTTCTTCAAGTTGACGTTCGCTTTGCTTCATAATTATTTTCCGTGTTTGTACTGTAATCGTATATATAGATAAGTAGTGAAAGAAAATGCCTAAAAAATGTACCTAGTCCCAGCGTACATATTTATTTTTGTGCATCATAAATAATGGCTATTTATTTACTTTCCTCCAAAAAGCTAACAGATTTTTCACATTCTGTTTAGTTAGTAAATATTAACTACGGGTATGCAACTACGTAAATTTTGTATTTTTACGAGTTGTATAGCGTCATAAAAACGAACCCCTCATCAGAAGTGTAGATAAAAGGAACGAATGAACGAAAAAGGCACGAAAAAATGTTTGAGTTGCGACAAAAATCGGATCGCGAGTAATGAGGTTTTCCGAGAATAAAGGGATACACGGGATCAAACCATTTCTAATAATATCAATAAGTATTATAATGATTTAGGTACTCTTAGCTGTGGGTTTTTTGGTAGGAATAAAATAAACGCATTACTTTGAACAAGGTGTACTTATGGTTAGAAAATTCGCTGATTGTGGCCTTTAAAACAAACCTTATTAAATTTATATACCTAAATAAGCATTTTTAAAAGTAATGTTCTTTACTTTATACGAAAAAAAATTGTGTGTATTTTATTATATTTGTATGAAGTTATTTTGTATTTGGTGTAATTTTGAAGAATTTTTGTAGGTTTAAATAATCGTTTACTAATAAAATAGATCTAGGTAGGTGTTAACTTCGTGATAATGTGTTGTATATTCTATGTGATACCATCTATTATTGTGTAAAAAGCATTGATATTTAATCAAATTATATAATGCAAGGTATTCAAAAACAGATGTGCGCTAAATTGCACACCCGAGAGAAGCTGGGTCGCCTAGCGAATTGTTATTAAGTAGTTAGTAACTAAATATGAATTCACAATACAATGCAAGTTACGATTACGGCATGTATCAAAGGTATAATCTTTTAGCTGCACGTAAATACTAAGACGCGTAAATTCACGTGAAGCTCAAATTATTATGTTTTCAATTATTCTGTAATAAATTTCCAATAAAATATTGTGAATGTTGAAAGCCTCGCCTTTATTTTAATCAAAGTGGTAGGTACCAAATTAAAGTTGTAGGTCGCGTGTTGCTTCTACCTCTTTACTCATTTATAAACCTCGGCGAACGCTTCCACGATTATGTCTTATCGTAAAATCGATTCGTTGATTGAAATCTAAATTTTATATATTTAATATCCCGTCCAAGAATCTAGTGGTGGGGTTAATATTTTGAATAGAATTTCGTGTTCAATAAAGAAACTAGGTAAGTTAAAATTAATTAGTCTGTAGATTGTTAGTAAATGTACGAGAGTTATACTGAATTTAAGCAGTCTGAGACTTTTCTGTAACATTTCGTAAATCCATGAAATGAAATGAAAAACTAAAAACGTTACCTATATACATATATAAAAACCTATATAAGAATTACGAACAACACAATTTCTCAATTTATTTTAATACAGTTTTGCTCACTGTATCTAATTTTGACCAACCATAATAATTAGGATAGAGTTGTAACCGATTGGTGACACTGTTATCAAAAACCATGAACAGACTAACTATAACACAGATAGAAATGCGTTCAAGTCAATAGTTATTATTCAGAGATCACAAATTGCGTAACTGTATTGCTGCAAAAAATACCCGTGGGTGATCCTCTTCACGTCCGTAAAATCTGAGCTCCACAATAAAAAAAAAACAGAAATGTGCTGCCCGCTGCTTTTAAAAACCACTGAACAACAACATAAAATAAAAAAGAACATTTATACCGATTGTATCTAAAATGGAAAGGGTACGAAATATAAAATGTATTTTTAATGAGACTTTTGTTCATTTTACATGTCCGCGGACAATAAATGTAATAGAGTAATACGATGTAAATTAAATCAAAAGCAGGTACATAAATACAATATGTAAATGTGTATTTGTATACAAATGTGGATATAGGTATGTATGTAAGTCCACTTATAAACTGAGTTTCCTAAACCCTTCTCTCTCTCTCTTTTGCTAAATTTAGATTGAATTTTAAATCTAATTTAGACTAATTTAGACTTCGTTAAATTTAGATTAACCTTATCTAAACGTTCAAGTAACAATTTATTTATTTACAATTTATTGACCACAATTAAAATTACGGTACAATTGCCGAGCTTAGGGCTTAATGCATTATCTACCAGCTAACCTTTAGGCCAGCAGATTTACACGATAAGCGTTATATGCTACATAATATAAAGATACAATACACAAAAACATACTGTAAAGAAGAGAAATGGTTTTCAGATCTGTTCTGCTATTAAAAACACGGTTCATATACTCGTATGTACTCACGTGTTGTAATTACCCGCAAAACGAAATTTACGTATCTCTATCTGCAGGTCATAAACACTGCGCTTAAATTGAAACCGCTAGCAACTTACAAAACATCGTATATTACGATTCAGGTTTTGAAAATGTAGATCTATTTGTATGAGGGTAAAACGGGGCTAAATAAAAGGTACCTAAATTATATACAATTTCCACAGCGCGAAGGAGTTGAACATATAACACTCATATTTCAACCGAACTGGCAAATAAATTGTTGTAACGTTTTTTGAAAATACATCGCCTGAGGCAGATGAGGACTGCGTAAAAACCGGGTTTGCGATTGTAATTCATTTGATAGAGAAATGGACTTTTGTTCTATGCATTGGTCAGATAGTTCAAGGTCATCTATCATGGTTTTTGTTAGTTTAATAGAGTTGTAGTTAATTCTAGTAGTGGAAATGACTCATACTAAAGTATAACTTTTATACTTACATTTTTTTATCATATCAGTATATTATTTAATCATCATTTAAAATATTATTATACATTAAACAAGCGGATAAAAATAGAAATACGAAGGCGCCATATTTTAAATGTTTTTCATAAAAATTTTAGTCGAATACGTCAATGCATCACGGAATTATATTTGAGAGCTTTTGAAATTATTAAATAAATAAGATAAGATAATTAATTGAATCTCTACTTAGCCTGTGATGTGTAATGTAATAGTGCAATGCCTATTCATACATATCAACTCCAATAATTATGTTTTGTGGGTCGACTAGTGTATAGATACACTAGTCCATACCATACAATGGGGCCAATAAAAAAAAGGACCTATATCAACATTTATTTGTTTCAACAATAATTAATTTCAATAAAATAACTTTACGCAAAAGAAACGAATTGTAAAAAAATAGCAAAAACGAAATGAGTTTTAACAGTATAAAAATCTTAGTTTCAGTTTTGTTGAAATGAAAATAAAGTTGAAACGTCAGTAGTTTCCTGTTGCGACCGACGCGGTACCCATCTGGCTGGCTACCAAACCTCATTCAATCTACAACAGAGGTGCAAAATGTGCGGTTACATGACAACATTGAAGAATTGTTTCCCATTGTATACTGCTCCCAAAACAGTCGTTACAATTGCTTACAATACAATCTCACGTTGATAATCTTATTGCATTAAACAGTCTTTTTCCATCAATTTCAAAACCAATCCCCATGTATTTGGACTCTGTTCAAATAAAAAGACAGTCTAAAAGAACCTCTCCCAAACTTGACCAAACACGTTTTTCAAAGGGAATAGATTTGCTCAAAGCCGTTGGAAAGTACAAAGTACGACAGGCAATCACTCCAAAGTAGCAACACAGATCGCTCTGCGGGCGGAATTCGGAGAGTGGATTGCAACCAAAATTAAAAGAGAGTGCAAGAATCGATTTAACAAAATATTCGTATATCTCTATATATTCACATGTTTCGACTTTAATATAGCACACATTTTAAATTAAACAAGTTAGAAATAAGTAACAACTTTATATACCGTGTTGGAACATTAAATGAATGAATAATAAAAATCAATTGAATAATGGAGGTTTAAGCAAGAGTGCATACATTTAAATGATTACTCGTTGTTTTTCAAAATGGTGTTGTGAACCTGTACACAGACTATCATATTTACTTAGAGCAACTGAGTATATAAGTTTGAAAGGGGTTGCAAACAGCGATACTTCAATTTCGACGTACAATTTTTGTAATTGATTGCTCCGTAGATTTTTATTTTGTTCTATTTCGTATCGAACAGTTGCGTTTTTTCGATATTAATTGTGTAATAAATTCTTTAATAACTGTACTAGACTGAAACTCAAGGATGCATTTAATGTTATAACATCGCGCCATTTTTGTATTTCCCTAAAAAAATGGTAGCGCAAACATAATGAAAAACAAAAACCGAGAATCATGAACACACACTAATGTTTTCCACGATCGCAACTTTGCCAATAAAATTCCATTAAAAAGCATATTGTATAACGGATCATGTTTCAGATAAAAAAGTTATTGACACTTATATCAACACACAATTGTTTTTCAGAAGCCAATCCCTAAATGGATTATGTTGTCTACTCGGATATAAAGTATACAATAAAATCAGTAACGGCATCAGAAGCACGTCGTTTACCGGTTTATGGGGGCGCATGGCAGATACCGGTCGATTTAACATTAAAGCTTTTAGTTGACACGCTATTACCCAACGCGGCTTACGTTCATGTCCAAAGGTTGCGTGTAACGCGCCCGCTGGGTGACACAAGAAAAATCAGTAATGTGATATTTTTTAAAACCCTGGGATCATTAGGTATAACCTGAACTATTCATTTTTAAACTTTACTAGATACTTAATAGTAACAATCTAGAATTATAAGTACACGTATCATCCTGAACATGTAGGAACTAAGTTACTATATCATGTGCTTTGATTTGTATATTTTTACATATGTAGGATTTTATATTCCTACAAAATAGTCATATAAATCCCAGTGATATGTCACGGTTGGTTTCTAACAGCAAAAGTGCAAAAATTTTGCTAGTTTGGTCTTTTAATTTAATTAAAACTGTATGTAAAGCGCTGAACATATCCAACATTTTATAGGTCTCATATAATATTTTATTATTATTTAAGAAAAGTTGTTAACTTTTATAAGTTATGTGATTTTGTTATAACCCTATCTTAAAATCTGTTATATAATAATTTAAATGTATTAGCATAGGTTTTTTAATTAAAGCGCTGTTAAA
Organism: Calpodes ethlius; assembly: GCA_018251375.1. Taxonomy (NCBI): domain Eukaryota; kingdom Metazoa; phylum Arthropoda; class Insecta; order Lepidoptera; family Hesperiidae; genus Calpodes; species Calpodes ethlius. The sequence goes on from DWPA01003530.1 coordinate 8,861, forward strand.
ATATAATGAATATTGAAGTTCAACATATTAACATGCATTACAAGTGGAATGAGTGGCAAGCATTCACTTATTTTATACTAGCTGAACCCTGCGCGCGTTGCTACGCCAAAACCTTCGTGGTCTCATACACAACAACTTTGCTAAAGATCATCACATGATCATGTGCATAGTTTACGATTCTATAAAGGACATACAGACAAACATTCATTTTTATATATTGTATATAGAAGAAAAGTAAATATTTTATAACAGATAAGGTCTAAAATACTGTACTCTAAATAAGTGAAGGAAAAACTTTCCCATCTCTTTTGAATATTGCACAAACCCAGAAGTCTGAAGTTTGGTTAAAGTTTATGTGAATAAAAAGCGCAGAAAGCACAGAAACAATTATGTATACCTATTAAATATTAATTAGTGGCAATGCGAAGTTACGGAGCGGGAGTAAATAGTGTTTATAAAAAAATGAAGATGGCTTTAATAAGGTCACAAATATATTTCGTTGTCATTCACTGAGATATGATTTTAAATGCCTTTTGAAATAAACATGATATGATATATTGTAACAATCTGAATATTGTCACACCTCGATACACCTACGGGCCCTGAAATCTGAGCCCTCTTTGCCGAATATGATCCATCTACGTGTGCCGCAAATATCTGCCCCAGTTCACTGACTTTACTATTTCGACTACATCGCGCTAGATTCCAAATTTATCAATCTTGTCATTTAACGTTAGGTTAATTTGGAATTAGCGTTGGTCGCGTCAAGCAAATTCTATGTCTAAAATACTCTATTAACGGATTAAGGCTTCAATCGATTCTAACTATCGGTTGTTTCGGTATTCCGAGCTATTCCGAGGATGCCGAAAATAGTGGCAACACAGTTTACTATTGCTACAGTTTATGATCACTTCAACTGTAAAGCTGTTTTAGAAATAAATCCTTAATTTATGCTTATGTAATAGTAAAATCTAAATTTGAATACAACATAATATAATAAATACAGACTTTGTTACTACGTTTGTACATGCAAAAAGGTTTTTTGTTTAGACAATCTTAACAATATACAATATTTTGCAATTGGTACGAATAACGAATACTCACTGAAATTCGTACAAGTTTTTTCATTTTTTTTAGGTTAAATTAAAAAGTTGTTATTAATTGTCGTAAAACGGTATTAGTCATTGCCTAACATTAGAATATGCTCAAAATTACTATTAATATCTGTCTGTTTGAGATTAATTGCAATAATTTGTAAGATTATTCGGTTATAAATTTTCTGCTATCAATCTTGTTATGACGATATATTTTTTCAACAACACTCAGCTGTTTTACGCTAATTGCCATCACTATACTACAATTTCAACAACTAACATCCACAGTGAGCACTTTCTAAAACCCAATTGTGTGCTCGTACTAAGCCAGTTAGTGTTCTTGTCGGCTCAGTACGTCGTTATGGAAAACAAATGACTTATGTCAGAACTGAATGACACTTTTGTTAAAAAGACTGTATGTTTCTTTATACACAGTGCTAAATGTTTGTTGTGTTACATTTTTAATCTTTTCACTCATCAACAGTTTTTACCTGCTTTATCTCACATCTATTTACGAAACTAAATATAGGTACATATTGAATACACAACGTGAAATATACATACTGGTCTGAAACATATAATAACATTTACACAGCTAATTAGTCGACAGTATAAAAAATAAAAATCCATTTTTATACTGTCAATGCGCTAAAATAAAAATCTGCCTTCAATAAATAATTTTAACATTATACTCGTCCATCAACAATATTGATCAAAGATTAAATTGCAATAACCTCGGTACGTTCGAACATCGTGTAAAATTTATTTGATTATATCGCACAGATAAAATCATTTTCAATTCAAAGTATTGAAGAACAATTTAACGCATGTGGTGACAACTAAATGAAACCGAAATTCGATGTTGTTACGTAACCAATACTTTGAAACGAGCTGGAATGGCCAAGGCTCGAAATCGACACAGTTAAATTTACGAGTAGAGGCCGGATATCGATGAAAATCTCGCAAATTCAAACGTTTACTGATCTGGCTGGTTGTTTGATGATTGTAGCTAAATTTAACGAAGTGTTTACGTAATTAGAGTTTATTGAAAGAAAACATTTTTTTTCGTTAACAATAAAAAATGTTTGCTAAACTGCGTTGTCATTGGTAGAATAAGAGTACAAAATCAATAACAAGTAGTACCACAGAAGGCTCTGTACTCACCGTTTATTAATGACAAAATATGCGACCACTCATTTCATTTCATTGTTACAAAATTGTTCATTGATTGTCTCCGTATTTCTTTTCAAGATCATCTATTTTTCCCTTACAATTTCCTCAATGTCCCTTTATGAAACTAATAAATCTCTCGGGCTTTATTTCGAAAATCTGTCCTTAACAAAATATTATTATTCATTTTTCTCAGTCTAAGATTTGATATAAGTAAAATTTTCAAGTAAAAGATATATATATATATATATATAAATAACTAAAAAAAATTCTAACATAACAAATTACAACCTCAAAGCGGGAAAATTTAGTATTTAAATGTTCAGATCTCACCATATAATAAATGTATTATATAATAAATAAATAATAACACTTATCTCTTGATACTCTTTGTGACAGGAAAACATAATAATAATCCTTTTATTTTTCATATGTACCACTACTGGTCATAAATCAACTACCATTTCACTCTTTATTTTATCTGTGAAAGACAGCTAACCAAGCGATAAGTCCTCCAATTATTTATAGCTAAGAAAAGCCAGATAGAATTCTAAGTACCTACTTTTTATGCTAATATAACTAGAAAGCTGTAAATATCATAATTGAACTTTACGTCATGTATGTTGTTATTTATTGCACCCGAGAGACAGAACTTTGCTCGGCATTTATTAGGCAATTCAACACACATATGTCAGATAGTATAAAGCTAAGCTTATAAATGGTGTTCATCCTAGTATTTAAACTAACCTAAACTTTCGTTCTAAACTGTTTGTGTTATACTCTAAATGAAATATATTTTCAGAGAAAATTAAATAACTTAATAAATCGATTCATTAGCCTAACTTTTCATCAAAATCGTTATAGCTACTTTCGAAACACCGATTTCATACTATATATAAGAACTGCTCGTTTAATAGTATAATATTATTAACGTTACTTGAAGCTAATTGATAGCTATTTGGCCTGGTTCTGGTAAGTTTGAATATGTCCGTATGTATCATACGATGACATATGAATGGCATTACAGGGTTTCCTAATGCATGCCGTTAACATTATGGTAATACTACTACGAATGCAGCTTAACTGTATGGGTGATTGCTTCAAAGCATTGCAAGTGTAATGAAACAACCGTTACACGAAATAGCTGCCTACGCACTGGCTGGATCGAGCGATATATCCGACAAGCAATTCAATGCTATCCAAACCATTTACCTTATGTGCTATTTACTAAAGCCCTTTGTTGTTACCGTCTAACACGGAACAATATAATGACAATAATATAATGCCGTTAGATGTATATAATAGAACAATATAGTTCAATTGATTGAATGTTTGTGTTATGTATAAATATCTACCCAAATATAAGACTTTTCGTATTAGCAAATTGTGTGTACAGTTTTTGACCTTACTATACCCATATACTCATATACACATATACTCATATGTACAGTGGGAATATAATATACAACGCTCTAAAATGACTCCTGCTAAAAGTATGGTACACACTTCTAAAATGTTTTCATTTCTTATTCAACTTCCACTATCACTAATACCCAAATGCTCTGCACATAGCATACAGTAAACATTAAGAGGTAAATCTATTGGACAGGAACACAAATAAGAAAACTTATTTACTAGTACCGTGGACTCTTCAACAAACAAGCTATTTAATTTGAGTCAATGACAAAATTTCCTCCTTCCGATCATAACAACGAATTTAAGAGTCATTCGAATTGATTTATTGGAGTAATAATAATAGAACTATTACAAAGTATTTTTCCCGTTCTCGATTTCACGAAGTATTTCTCGCCGTATAAAAGTGAACGTCGGCCATATTACTTTTATTGATTTGTTGTTACAAAAAAGCACGTTTCCTTACATCACTCTTTGATATTCAATGTATATAAATGTTTTTGCCCGCCCCTTAAATACGTATCTAACTTTCAATTTGGTCAGCCGCCGAATGGCTTGATGTGTTTAGGGCTATTCCCTTATCTAAAGAGCCATTCCCTTTATTATTCTCTTTTCTTTCATGGAGATGATGACCAAAAAATGTTCCGTCGGCTCGTTTGCCAGCTATTCACATAAAATAATAGTTATTTAGAGGATTTACTTTGTGAAAAGCAGTTGTAAGAAAAACATCTTAACCCACATGAAAAAACCTTTCACGACGAAGTGCAAACGCGTTGTACCGCAGAACGATACACGTATTGTTCCGCACATGTGAATGGAAACGATACAGAATAATATTTCACAGCCTTCGCAGCTTAAATCGAAAACGATAACATAACTCTAAGCTAAGTTACTGGTAAAGACGTATCGCGTGTACAGCCTATAGTCGTAAGCTGGTAATGACATGCTGGTTGTTTCTGATGTCCATTAACCATTAAGCACCATTCGAGCTATACGTCGCGTAACCACAAATAGACAATTCCCTCGTATTTATGCGACATGCTAGAAACCCTTCAACGTGAAATATTGAGCTAAGGCTTACGTGACACTTCCATTGGGCAATCACTGAAATGAAACATTTATTCCTCGGATAAACTTGTTTTAGACAACGATAGCTTCTACGTTTTATGTCATACTATCTAAATGTTTATATATAGTAGTAAAATTCTGACTTAAATGCATGTGGTCTCTGCCTCTGAAATAACAAAAGCATTGTGGGATCGAAAGGCGTTACAGTTGGCCGCCCTTCGCGCCGAAACTTTTCATTCATACCGCAGGTTTTCACTTATTGCTATGTAGGACAGATGTTTGAGGAAAAGCGCTGGGCAAAGTCTACTTAAGAAAAAACTAATTTCATGGGAATTGTCGAAGTAATG
>DWPA01003531.1:0-13952 GCA_018251375.1 Calpodes ethlius
CATACACAAAAACTAAGCCAAAAATCATCACATGATTAAATGTATCGTTTACGATTCTATAATATAAATAAACATTCGTTTATATATATATCGTATGTATCGTAAACGATACATTTAATCATGTGATGATCTTTAGCAAAGTTGTGTATGAGCCCACGAAGGTTTCGACCAATTTTCGACAGTTGGCGCCACTGTCATTAGCATATTTTAGCTGTTGGCAACGTTGGGTACAGCTAGTATAATAATACATTTCAGTGCCTCCCCGTTTACAGCTTCACAGTGTCCTTATTCGGTATATCTGAATGAGGAAATGAAAAATTTTATAAGGAGTAGATTTTATGTCACTTTAAGTAGTTGTATTATTTGATACGCAATAAATGTTATCTTTGGAGTACTCATACCTGATTTGAATTGTGTTATCTGTATGTATATTGTTTTATTATTATTTTATTATCTATATAAGTGTTATAAAACACTCTTATGTTAGAATATAACTATATAATTAATACAATAAAAACAAACACGAACTTAACTTAACTTACTGACCTCATTATTTATTGAAACCAAAAACAGTTAATCTCTAAACATTATTTACACTACTAAGAACCATATTTATACACCACATTTATAAATTAACTAGCTGTGCCCGGGACTTTGTTCGCGTGGAATTTAACTAAAACAGTTTTACTTAATTTTTTAGTGACCAAGTTACTCCTTATTACATTTGCTACCTACCAATGAAAGTCCCGTCAAAATCGGTCTAGCCATTTCAGAGATTATCCAGAATTAATAGACAGATAGACAGAAATTGTAAAAATGTTATTTTGTTGTATGTACCGTATGTATATTCATAATTAAATAGCGGTTATTTGAATACTGCAAACAGACACTCCAATTTTATTGATATATAGAGATTAAACCTAATAAAAATATATTTAAATCTTTCTATGTTACTGCTATTTCCGTGTTAACGGTAATTTTAACGGCTGCGTCAAATTGCACATTAATTACCGCGTTCAACGATCAGTTACGTTAACGGAGTTCTATACAAAATCGTGCCAAAACTGTCATCTTATCTGTATGACGACAACTTTGCTGATAAAAGTTTTATCACTATGGTGTTATCAATAAAATAACTTTAAAAGTATTAATCAGCATTACTTTGCATTTCTTTCTTCTTGACGGCCCCGTAGCCTAGTTGGTAGTGACCCTGCCTGCGAAGCGAGTCGTCCTGGGTTCGATTCCCGACCAACAGGTATTTATGTGACAGATAAATATTTGTTCTCTGGTCATGGGTGTTCGTGACGTGTTATTTGTGTTGTCCATGCTGCCCGCGACACAGGGAATCCTACTGCTGGGGTATGAGGGTGAGTGGTGGTCTATGACCTAAACCCCTAACCTCGTGAGAGACTCGTGTGAGGAATAATTATGGGTTGTAATGATGAAAATTATGATCATTATAAATAATCCAATCGTAGGCGAATCTGCCTCTAACTAGTACTTACCTCATGTAAATTCATGGGTCTAAGTCCATTTTAAATTGTCTTAATGATGATTATGGTGTTATTATGATGATAATACAGTGTTGACTATGTATATATAAAAAACTGTAGAGATTGATGTCTGTACTTGGAATATATTTAAGGAAAACTGTTGTTATGTTATGAGATATAATCGTGGTAGGACCCATATGTAGTACATCCGAAGAAGTACCAAGGTCTCATCTATTTCTGCCGTAAATAACGTTCGACGGCCCCGTAGTCCAGTTGGTAGTGACCCTGCCTGCGAAGCGAATCCTCCTGGGTTCGATTCCCGGCAGGCTGATATTTACGTGACAGATAAATATTTGTTCTCGGGTCATGGGTGTTAATGACGTGTTATTTGTGTCGTCCATGCCGCTCGCGACAAAGGAAATCCTACTGCGGGGGTATGAGTGTGTTAGCGTTATTAGAGTTTTGTGTGTGCGGTACCGTAAGTCACTTAAGTTCAAAACTATAGTATTTTACCCAAAGCAAAGCGAGGCCAAATTTGTTAGTCTCCAATAAAGTATGAGATCATACCGTGGGTAGATGCTATATAACCGTGACCGTTCACATTTGAACATAAAAACCTATCAAAGACTTAATATTGCTACTTCCTCCTTTGCTAATTATTTAAACTAGTATTTGGTCTACCGACGAGACGTTCGAATCAATTCTAACAAACACTATCTATCCGTCTTTGAAGATCCACTGCTGGACATAGGCCTTCCTTATTCAATAAATAACATGTAGGAAAAATAAAAACATTTAATTACATTAGTGCATATTATTATTATGAATGTTTTAGTGCTTATTGTATTTGTGTAGGAAAATAAATGAATTATTAATATTTATTTAAACCGTTTATTGTTAAATAACAGAAAAATTATGATGTAAAGTAAAATCCATCGGCCAGAAACCATACATAAGAAATACCAAATTACTAGTAACTTGCATTAGCAATGACTCTTCGACGAATCACTTCAAAAAACAATTCACGATCGATGTTCAAAAGGAGTTATTTTGTAACTCATTTAAAATTAAGTGCTACAAAAAGGACTTAATGCTTGATTGCTGGTGTTTTTTAAATTTAAAAAATATATTAACTCCTCTTCTTAGAAGAAACAAGAAAAATTTAGTTCTGATAATAACTCAGTATTAACAGTCGCGTTGAATGAGTCTGGTTTCCGCTTTGTGAGCTGTCGCAACTTGCGACACACGGAAGCTCACAGTCTGAATATTCTATATCATTAGAGAGAATATAGACTGTTTATTCAATATTATTACAATTAATATATTTTACTGCATTCACACTTTTATAATTCTAATAGAACTTCACTTCAAGAAGTTTGTTTAATCATGAAATACTTAGATAATGACCTGTTCGAAAACTTAGAAGTTATGAGTACTATTTTCGGTAATAGATGACAATGTAACAGAGAATGATTGAGTAATTTGTTTATGACTATCATGACTATCTATGACTATCACGTGATAGTTATTGAATATCTCATCAACACATGTATTATAATCAACATACTACCGGCTAATAAGAAATCCGTACGCTGCGATTGATTACTTTTCTTTTTCTCCCAATAAAAATGTAATTTGAAATAATTTATTAAAATAAATATCTCTGATACATTTGCCTATGTCATTTGCTGCTTTCACTATCATCTTGGAAAACAATATAAAAATATAGGGAAGAAAAACATATCTTTTGAAAACATCCAAGCTTAGATTCCAATGCAATGTTTAATTCACAAAAGTTGAATAGAACATAACGCAGAGTGTAAACTGAGCAATAATCCATATGCAGGTGAAAATTTAGCAGAACAACCATCCAATTGGAGCAGACGGCCCGCAACTAAACTCTTGATTGGAAACTGCACTAATCACTCTCCATTGAGACTATATGAACAACTATAAAATTACGTACAACTGAAATTACTGCTCCGACAATGCTTTTGGCTGTTCATTCGGTGAAAAAACGCAATTTATCGATTTCTCGTTTATCTCCTGCATGCTTGTTTTGAACATAGTTAGAATTGAAGTTTATGCACTTAGGGCATAATTATTGACGTAGTATTCATAACTTTAAAGCAATAGAAGCAAAGTTATCTTGACACCTTTTATTTATATTTTAAGGCATTAATTGCTGACGTTCTACTTAAAAATAGTGCATGTTTCATCCAGATATTTCTCTTAGAAGCCAAGACATTAATAATTGGCAATTTATCATGCTATTCCAAATAATTAGAATGAGTTTCATTGAAATAAAATTAAATACTGTCAACAAAAAATCACTACGACGGCCATTAGATGGTTTGGATCAGTCTTTTATTAGCTTTATTCTCTGATGTAATTTATTCACCAGCATCTGAAACAGAACCTTCCAAACCCTGCTCCAAGTAGGTTATTGGATGCCTTAGTTTTATTCAACTGTTGTTTAACAAGCCACATTTCTCTAGCTGGGGGTAACAACAGAAATCCCTGGCTTGTAATTCAATTGCCAGACAACGATTAAAACGCTAAATCTGAAATTCCCAGCTAACATGCTCCGTCAAAGGCCACACAAATACATTTCCGAATGCTACTTTGAAGACCGTACACAGACCCTTGATTGAAACGAGGCAATGATTTGCGTAGAACTGGTTGTTCTAAGGCCTTGTTAGTCTTGTCAAAAGGGTTTAGGATGTTAACATACGTATTGGACAGAAATATCCTCATTTTATTACACAGCACTTCTGTAAATTCAAATTTCAAGTGAGTTTTTAAAAGGAGGGTGAATAGGCTCTTTATAAGTTAGTGCGCACAACGTCATAGATTACATCGCCACTTATCATCAGGTGGGATAGTAGTCAAGCATTGACTTACTTTATGTAAAAATAAAAAAAAAATTAGATTCTATGGTGAGGTTAGGAAGCTAATAGTTAAAGTTAGTAATTATTATGGTTAAATTTAGACAGATAGATAAATAGAGAGATTGGTAGATAGATACTGTTATTGTTTGCAAAATAAATAAATTTATCAAACAAGGAATACAAAATAATAGGAGGCCATAACGATATCAAATTTAACTTAATAGCTTAAAGCCTTGCGAAACCAAATGTCGAATGCAATCGTCTACATTTAGAAACTTCTAGCAAATTTAGCAATTTGCAAGGACATCGAATAGCAATCTTGCTTCCATGTTTCAGATATACTCCACAATCAAAGGCCGTTAAAATGAAGCATTGATCCAATGTATACAAAAGTGATCCCAATTCAAAACGTCATGTTATGGCAAGTTGGAATTTTCCGGCCGAGAGGATTCCTCAAAGGCAGCTCAAATACGAATTCGTGCCTGAGCTCCAGTTTGTACAGACGAACGGATTGACCGCACGCTGACCCTTGATTGAAGCGACGCACTAATTACCGAGAAATTCCGCCCAAGAATTACTCGGGGACATAATTTGTCGATATTAACTACCATTGGTCAGTCTAGCTGAAACTGAATTGTTAAGTTATAGAACGTTAGACAAAAATAGCTATACTTGTTTGAGTTAGATAGTAAGATGAGTGACATCTGTGTGTCTATTGATACATTGCAGATTTTTTTGCTAGGCTTCATGAAACTTTGACCCGGCAATTTTAGATATGCACTCATCATTTGAAAAAGAAGGAAGTAATTAATTTCCAGAAGTATCCACCATATAATAGTAAGAAATTTTGAAGCAATTTTCACAGTTTGAAAACCTACGATACATCTGATAAACTTGATAACTCGTACTACAATGGACGATAAAACTTGAGAGACGGAAAAAAGTTCCTTAACTTCGTGATCTACCTATATATTTACTTTTATGCTCACATCAGTTATTCACCCGACAAACATACTTGACGAGCGAAATCCGCTCTAAGTAGAATACCAACGGTTTTTGGAGGCAAGAGGACAGGAAAAACACTATTTACTGAGAACCCGCCGCTAGTCAGAGGGTTATAATCCCGAGAGGGCAGGTTCTTTGCTAAGAGTGCAAGGGAGGTTTTAGCTTAAGCCGCGTTCGTGATTGCATTTCAGTTAAAAATGGATTTAATTTCGGCAGTGTTGCTTTTCACTTATTGCACATGATTTATTTCTATTCTTTCATCGTTTCTTCGCGTTTTTAATAAACCAGCTTTCAGTAAATGTAGTACAACAAAAATATTTGATTAACATCAACATCAGTAAGTAAACATATATTAAGTTTGAGTTATTTAATCTGTAAAATATTGTAACTTTTTTAATACAAATAGTTAATAAATAAGCAGAAGAAACTTTTGATGGAAACTAAAGCCATCACTGATATGGAAAAAGAGATGAAAGAAAGTAAAAAAGAGATTCTTAACTGTGTTATGTTTTGTTAAGTTATAGTTCATTTAGGTACAAAGTAATGTAATGCTCAGAAAGAAATAAATAAAATAAACAATAATAAGGAAAACGAACCAGCTATTGATAAAGTAACAGCTTGATAAAATTGCGACATTGAATAAATACACAATTCTTAAAGTCATAATTATTCATAATTAAGTTCACGCAACCGTGATAATTTTAATAATTTCCCACATTGAGCATTGCTTAATAGCTGAATCGCAAGCTTTAGCGGCAATCAAGCAGCTTAATTATGAGCGAACATGCGAAAATAAAATAAGACCTCATGGTCGTTTTGGGTGAGGTCAGGTTATTTTGAAAAAGTCTGTAAATTCATGTAATCACAACGAAGTTAACTTTATAAATAACGAAAAGTCACGGATAATTTATAGCATTTTAAATGCTTTGATAACTATGTTATGTATTGTTGGTAACACGAATTTAAATAAGTCAATAAATATGGGTTCAATTGATTCCCCATTGTAAACTTTCATTTTAATAGGTACATTTTAATAGGACATAATAATAAATGACATTAATTAAATAATTTTCTTGGTCACGAATTAATGTGGAGACTGCATGTAAAATATATAATAGTATAAGTGAAAAATTTAAATAACAAGGACCACCAGAAACATACAGTACTGTAAATTAATGTATGTGTATTGTGTATCCTCACATCTGCTTGTAAATTTTCATAAGATCCGTAGTAACTATGAAACTTTTCGGTTCTTTGAGTTAACTACTTAGATAACTACAGTGATATCTTTGTTATTACTAATACCCATGAGCGAAAGTAACTAGTTTGCATCAGAATGCTCACAAGCTCATTTGCTGACGACATAAAAAAATATTGACCCATCTATTTTCATCCCAAAACAAAACCCATGAGCGGTCACACAAAAATGTGCAAGTGTTTGTAAAAATAAAAAAGCAACATTTACACAAAACTTTTCATCCACAGTCACAACTGTTTCCGAAGCAAACAACCAAATTATCAATTAGCGTAACCAAACAGACGCAATTTCTTTCTGATCAGCGGTCTCGTTAAAAACAGCCAGCGGACCGTGTTTATGCCACTATACTTAATCCATTCACGAATTACAACTTTATTACTAATGTAATAAGACTCAGAATTGGTCACCAATCTAGTCTTGTTTCGGTTAAACTCAAGCAAGCATCTGATTTCAGTACGTCAGCAAATATTAAATTTAACTTGTTACTATTACTACTAATTTGTAAATAAAACTTGCCATATATAAAATCACTATTTGTATTTAGTTTTTAGACGATAGATAATGAACCGCCACCCTACTTCCATGGTCTACTCGAGTTTTGAAAGGTCTATTTTTTAAATATCCCCACATTACTTAATGTGTCATATGCCTGAAATTTAAAACAAACAAGTTAAATCAACTCGTTGTAACGTCCACAACTGTTGATGATGTACGCCATCAGGATTTACTTCCATACTAGCTCCTATACTTCCAAATTATGCACAAATTGTCTAATAATTCGATTTACAAAGTTATTGCTACAAACCGAAATAATATTTAATAAAACGTAAACCTCCGCACTAAAATTCCAAATATTAGGAATAGTATCAATATTATATGAGGCGCAGGTATCTAAGTACACAAAAGGAGGACTATAATCCATAACAATTTTTGTCTCGTAGTGTTTTAAACAATAAATGGAACATAGAAACTCACATTTCTAGAAATACCTATTGAACTGTATCGAGCTTGGGAGCTCTTATCGACGCGTTGTTCAAAACATAATAAAGTAAAAATATCAATACTTCTTATTTATCATGACGATGCAAATGAAAATAAATCCAGCCACAGCTGAGTTGGGCACTGATCTGCAATACTGGATGCCCATAAAACTGTCAACGATATATCTATTTAATGTATCCACTGAAAGATAGATGTTTGCATACGAATGGCAGCGAATATTTTACTAGATGATGCCAGCATAACATCTAGTGAGGATAGTTAATCGAAAATCAACCTTAAGATACTAAGAATAAGAATCAGATAAAAAATAGAAGAGCTCTAACGACTTCACAATAGGGTTTCCGGAAAACGGTCAAATCTTTTATGGAACTCATACCTGAACTTTAAATAGAAAAAGGGTATTAAGGTACTCGTATTTTGGATAATAAAAATAAACATATGTTGAATTCAGGTACCGATTTCATTGGAACAAGGAGCTTGAAAAGTAATGTTATAGAAAGTTGGGCAAATGGCAGCAGGCAGCATTAATGGCAACATTAATTAGAATTCAAAGGAGACACGAGGACTTACAAAGTGTAACAAGTTTTAATATTTACGTCAAAACGGAAGACGCGATGGAGGCAAGACAATTGGGAGAGGAGACAATTCTCCAACTTGGGCACGTCCGGTGTTCCCTTTGTTTGGTATTATTTATTCTAACTGTATAAGTTTGACACATTAAATTTATAATTTCCTTAGAAAATAATAATTGGGAAACTGATAAACTGAAAACTGCCTTAGTAACTGGAAATTTTCGAATGTAAGCAAGTAAAAAGTGAATTACGTCACAGGGTGCAAAAAATATAAACATTAGAAAAATACACTTCAATAATAGAAATATAAAATATAATGAAAGTCAAAAATCTCAAGCAGATAAAATTTCCAAATATAGAAATAAGTTATTAACGAGCAATAATGAATACGTATGAAGTGATAACTTAATGGTCCGAATGTAAATCTTTGGAACACGGGGCCCTCATTTGAAATACTAACTACATGTTCTAGTTTTTGTATTACAAGTAATTATCACTTGTTTGGTGAAAACAAACATCGTAACCGTAACCTACACACCTAACAATTCTCCATAATGTTCTCCAAAGGTGTGTGAAGTCTCCAATCCGCACGTGGCCAGCGTGGTGAACTATGTGGTCTGAACCCTTCATTTTGTGAGAAAAGACCCAAGCCCAGCAGAGGAACACTTGAAGATTGTAATGATGAACGAAGACATAATTTAACCTCATAAAACTTTTTACTCATCAAAGCAAGATTATATGTGACATGCTCAAAACAGTCGAATACTTTGCAAGCAGGTTTGATTGAAAGAAGTAAATTGAACATCGATCTACAGTTCTTGATCTGACAAGGAATAAACAATTTGATTATCCGAAAATTAATGTAATAATTTTCACGTAAACATTCACACCGACAGTTGTCAGGTATTGATTTCCACAACCCTCGAACAATTGTTTGGTCCAAGTGTTGACGTAAAAATGTACTCTTTGATGACACAATTACAATGAAGAGAAATACATCAGCATGATGAATATAAATTAAATGTGTAAATAAAACTTGCAGATCTTTATTTTAAAAAAAAACGACAGAAGCAAATGACCTATAATAAATCAACTTCTTTATAAGTAAAATAATTTGAGGGGAATTAAAGTAAAATATCAACATAGATATGTATGAGTGAGATATTTGTAATTTATTCACAGGACTTTTAGTAAATTTTAAAAGCTCATGTCATTATTTTTTGATTACGATTTTAGCGACTAAAATAATAAAAATATAGTAAGTAATTCCACAAAAAAAAATAGTTTATCAACCAACGTAACATAACGAATAATGCCACGAAATGCGTGTAAAGAATGATTCCATCGCTACTCGCCAGTGCCTTGCTACGCACATCACAGGGACCCCACAAAACAAGGGTGGATTTGCAGAATTAAATAAAAAACGCACCTTACTGGACACTGAAATGGCGTAGACTGTTTTTTGCCAGTTTTCCTAATACTATTAGCAGGAAAGTGTATTGTTATGGGCCGACAGTTAGAGGGGTTTGAGGGACAGCGCCGCCGATTTGTGACGTTTCATTCGATTAAGATGACGGTATATGTGGAAGCTATGAGTCTTGCAGAACCATATGTGCTGTGACGTCACATTGATAATAAATAAATGACAATTGTTTCACTATTTGTAATGAAAAACCATTCCATTGATTTTTTTATTTTTTATATATAATAGTCGTAACAGAAAATGTTTAAAACTGTTGTATTATTTTACATTCTTCAATGTTTTAAGAATAAAAATATAATGTTGTCTAATTATAACACTTCCTCATTTATAATCAATGATATATCTTGTGATGTAATTTACCTTTTTTAATTAAGACAATATTATACAAAAAATATTTTATGATATTTGACTTTGAACTGATATTTTTTTTACGAACAGCCACCATCTTGATTCAACAACTTATCGAGTAACAAGCCTGAGTCATGAAGTCGGCGAGTTATAAATCTAACACAATAAATCAATATTAGAGACGGGAAAGCACCCTTTCTGTTTGCACAAATGCAATTCATTCAACTTATACATGATGCATGGAGTGGGCAGCGGTCGGTGGGTAAATACGACGAATTCGATCCAGGGTCACGGAATAATGCATGTACCATAAAAATTCTTACTGACACACGCTTTGATAGTGGTTATTCGCATTAATATAGATGAAATGGAAATGGTTGCTGCTGGCCGTACGCGAAAAGGAAGTGGCTCAAAGAGTTTTTAAACATGTTGTTTTTATCACAGGTAAAGGATTTTAAATTATGCGTCTTTTAGATTTATTTAGTTAATTTAATCGACATATTTTAGTGATATATAAACGTTATTTATTGTGTAAAAAGAAAATATACAGCTTGACATATCTTTTAAACGAATGGCGATAATGTCTTTTAAATCTTTTTTTTACTAGGCAATCTTTGTGGCCATATCGATAGAATGCCTTGTTTGATTAGTCGTTAAATTTGTCAAAGCAGACAGAACTAATTACCTTAGCTTACTAATTTAATTAGTTTTAAAAATGTCGTTTAAAATTGGAATATGATAAATGTACCTGCGTATGATTATTCAGGTTCATAGAATGCAAACGTTACGTTGCACAATCCAGCGAATGTGTGCATTAATCAAGTCTATTATAGGTAAAATTCAATGTACTAATAAATTATCGGCCCGGCGGTACGATGAAAAGCCAATCAGCATTGGAACCAATGAACTAATGCAATTAAATGCGTTTGACATGACTAATCTGCTAGTGACAGCCCTGATGGTCCGTGACGTTTTATTGGAGCTGGAATACTTTGATCTTGCCGCTTTTCGTTCACTGTTACCAATTAGATGCGGCGTACAGTACGCGCAGTCGTGTAGGGATGTCAGTTGTGTCAACAATGTTTGTTTATCAGAAAGTAGCATGAATCCTGCGGACACAATGATGTTTTTTACTGTTATTTTATGCGTTTGTTGGACATGCGAACTTATATGCACATTCTTGTTTATAAACTTTGAATTTATTATTAACTTAACTACCTATTTGTGGCAAAAATCGCAATAACCAGTAACATAAACTCTAAAGCCAAACTTCAATTGTAAATCTGTACAAAGTTTCGAAATAGCGGCAATGCTTTTCCTTTTTGAGCAATAAGAACTTCTTAGCTGCAATGTCCATAAAGAAGGTCAGATACTTTTATATTCCTCCAATACGAAAACGTATTCGAATACTTTTTAAATCGAGTCCAGTGGGTATGGGAGAAATCCCGACGCGGGTAATCGGGTAATCGAATATCTCGTATTCGAACGGATATTGAATTTTCCCGCGCTCATTCCGGAAGTCGTCGCGGCTGTTTCTTCGATCTGATTGGTCGACGCCTCGGCGCCATGCTTTTTATCTTGTTTATGTTGTAACTGTTTGATCAGATACACAAACTATTTATCTTTGACCGTCTCTTAAGCAAGCTATTTGCTGACGTAGGAAAATAAGATTTAGTTATCTTAGTGTACGTAGCGAACTCATTATTTTATTTATAAATCAATCAATTCATAATTAATATTTTAAGTATTTTAAAGCTGTTTATCTGTAATATTTGTATAACTTTTTGTAATGTTTAGTAACTTTTAATTTGATTTACTTATTAACAATATGTAAATTGTAACAAGAAGTTTTAAAGAAGACACTTCTTCGGAATTACCCAAATTATGAATGATGGATTGTGATACACAACACCAATCTTGTCTATCCATGATATGATAGATATCCTTAACACTGATCTACGGACATGTGTTGACGTCAATTTCCCTGAGTGCCTGCGATGCGATGATAAATGATTTGGCCAATGATCGAGGTAGGTTTTGTGTTAGGGCGATAATCTTGTTAGGGCCTCGAGCATGCGGCGTCATTTGCAAATTACTTTGATAACGCAATACCTGCCATATGGTTATATTAAACACTCTGTAGGCTATTTGGTAATGATAGAGCGAAGCGAAGGGTCCCGAGTTCAATTGTTGATTGGTTTACATATATATGTGACTCAAAAATGTTTTTTTCATAAGTATTAGTGAAACAGGGCATATAGTATGAGTGTGTGAGTATTCAAGTAGCTATTACATAGCAGTACTATAAACTTGGTTGTCTCTTTTGGCTCTTCTGTGATTTAGAATACCCTTTAACTGGAGCTGATCATCGTGATCCAGTTTCTTTGATTAAAGCTATCCCAGAAAATAGTATCAGGTCATGCTTAACATTAAAATGCATTGTCCTAATAACTGCTTATTTTTTTATAAAATAGATTCGTCATTACATTATTTTGTCTATATCTCTACAATAGAATCGATATGAGTTTATTCGATAAATTATCCATATACCATTATTGTTTTACTAACAGAGCCATAGAAATCTCTAGAACGTAACAGAGGCGAGACGTAAATGAGTTATGGTGCCTTGTAATGGCCCGAGGGATAAAATTGGCTTTGGTGATACGCTAATGTTTTGACATCCTCGTTTTAAGAGCTGTTATAATTCTTCCACAACGTAAAAGCTTCTATGATAATTACGTTACAAACACACGTTGTTAGACGAAATAGCTATTACGTGCTTCTACCCCTCGTGGATTACCTCTTTGTTCTAAATTGTTCTCAATTTTTGATACATTCTCCCTGTTTATGCTTAGTTGGTTCTAAATTAACGATTCACTACATATTAAGTTTGTAAATGTGAGTTGTGTTTCAAAATATTACATCTGTTTTGTAAAATACTATAGCCATAGTTGATTTTTAACTTCGTAAATAAGAGACATATCGAATCAATATACATCCTTTTCATCAGTCTTTTTTTTTCACAACGGACAATATCTTTTCTTTTGACCACCTTAATTATAAGTGAAAATGTATGAATTTATGAAGTATTTTTGTTAAAATACCTGTTGAAACACAAATAAATAAGTTTTTCTGAACAAACCGAGATCAAAACGAATGTGTGAATTTTTAAATTTGCACATGTATTTTTATGCGTGTAGTTTTTACACATCAAAAAATACTAAATATCATTCATATTTTGAGATCCTACTTATAACTTAACATTCAACTCCCAGAATCGTAACTGAGGCGAAATGTACCGAGTCGATCCGGATAATCTCGATTCCGTATGACTTAGAACCGGATAATCGACTCTCTACTCTAGTTTATAAGGCATTGAAGAAATAAATATTAAGACACTTATATATTTTTTATCAACAACTTATATCGTAGTATCTTTAATGGCTATTGCCCATTACCTGCTTGATGGCCTATCTAGTAACATAGACCTTTTGTTGATAGCTAAAAGTAGCGTTTACGAGGTTATTTATTGCTCGTCTTTCTGCTCGAGAAGATCAACGATGACCTCAGTCAAAGGAATTATATTTTAAGAGTGTAACGTTTTATAAATTGTCCTAAATATAAAAAAAAGTAAAAAGTGAGTACACAAAATTATTCTTAATTTGAATTTGATTATAGAACAAAAATATTACGATAAAATACTTTTATTTCACACGTTACTACCAATCCTTACATTTAGATGACATCATAATAATAAATTAGTTTAGCGTCTACTACCTAATGTAAATCAGTTTATGTATTCGTTTATATTTTATCTCCTATATTTTAACAAATTAAAAACGAAGAGATGCGTAGTAGGTTGTTTAAATTGGCACCTCTGGTAAAGATATATAAAAATCG
>DWPA01003532.1:0-13951 GCA_018251375.1 Calpodes ethlius
AATTTTGTATTTACAATATGAGTAAGAATTATTGAGTATGATGAATAAGATATAAAACAGACAATATATCTACTAAGCGACTAGTCCTTTAATGATATTTGACTTTATTTCCGATTAGTCGCAGCGACCGCAGAAGCTAGCGGCTAGTGATATCTCTAGTAGGGTTGTCACATGCTCCTTTGCAGTCGTGACGATTTTAGAGTCTCAGCCACGTCATTGTTTATGGATTAGTGATTTATTTGAATGAATAGTAACATAAGCAGTTGAAAGTTACATATTGTCCTTTTTACGATAAAACTCTACTCAAGGAGATCTTTACCCATCAAAGACACAGTAATTAAAAACAAATGTTGTTATTTAGTAAACCAATATTAACAAAATATAAAAATATGTTACAATATTTATGTATTGTTAACGTAAAATTTCGAAAACTAATTAGCATACCTAATATATTTACTACATAGTTGCCTAAGTGCCCACTTAACAGTGTTGTAAAGATTTAATGAGCCTTCAGTCACAGCGGCAATTGTCTATTCTAGAGGATTGTCTGTGTAAGATACGTTAATAGTATAGGTATATTAGTAGCACTTAGTACTGTTATTTGCTACTGGACTACATCTTAACTAATATACTATACGTGAATCTGCTACCGAAACTAATATAGTACGTCAAATTTCCACTTCATAACATACAAGTAAGTCTAACTGGCAAACATTACAAGTTAAATAAAAGCATTCAATAAAACTTAGTAACTTGTCAGTGATAAATTTTCCAATTATTACTTTTTTCTATAAATATACTTTTATATTCCACTTTAAAGTAAAATTCAAACGTGTTAAAACATAAAATATATACCGCAATACTTCATTAGTATGTAGGTAGACAATCGATAATCATATATACCTTCCTAATATTTAAAGCACGCAAAATACAATCATATACCGTTAGACATACATAGCATAATCGATTGTCCGGTAAAATTCACTGGTCCTTCACTTTCGCAACTTTCACCACGAGTTCGTGGACGAAATCGACACAAATAAACAATAGAGCTAACGTCATGTTGTTATGAAACGCTTGGGCCTGATAATAACGTACTTCATAAACTATAATTAAATATGTAATGTGGGCTTCCAACATTGACAACAGCAATAACATAGTGTTACGCGATGCGAAAGGCGGCGATGGTCACTTGACATCAAGCGTTTCGTGCTTTGGCATGATTTCGCATAAGGCTAAAATACACCAGAGATTACTAGTAAGGGCAAGGTAGCGAAGCGGTATGCGTAAGATAAATGCATCAATAGGATTTCTTTATTATTCTAGCCTCGCGTAATGCCGTGATCCTGTTTGTGGATTTCTTCCCCACACGCCACCTCGCTCCCTCACACGTCTCGGGTGGAATCCCAGCATAATTCATATGCAACAAGATGTTAATACACTTATCTGTAAACATAGTATGTTTATTCAATGACATTCCTTCACATATGTTAGTTAATTTTACAATCTTAATAACAGAAATGACTCAATATTCTCTAAATGGAATTCTCTTACCTTTGGTCAAAACTATAACAACATTGTGTACGTCATCATAATCATCAACATTACAACTCATAACCGTCCCGCTACTGAGCTCGGGTCTCCTCTCACAATGTGAGGATTAAAGTCTCATAACCCGCCACTCTAGCTAATTTCACTCACAAGTAATAGTTAACTTGTAATACGTACAAAACTTTTTTGAAAACTAGAAGTGCGTTCAGAAATCGTTCTCAGGCTCCGTGCAGTCGATAGACCAAAATTTGAAGTGTCGAAGACAACAAATGAATAGTTGGGTAGTAAATAAAGTATCATAGTGATATCCGTAAACATAGTGATATCCGTAAAATCAAGTATTTTTAAAATAAATATTATTTTGACCGTTTTGGCAATGGCCTGCATTTACGACATTAGTCAAATATTGAATTTGGCAATACACCGGCGACCTTTTGCATTTAAAGACGTATCTCTCAATCCTACTGAATATTTTGGAATAATAAATATATAGTGGAAGATTGCCGACATTGCGCAATTAGTAATCAAATTCGGCTAAAATCAATAGTTGAAATCGTCAGGTAGAGTTATTACGTACTAATTTAAACTAATTATAATTACAACTGAATTAATAATACTGTTTGGTCGGAATATTTAAAGGTACTGTCAAAGTATACACTTTTTTCGTAACTAACTTTGAACTTTTTATTATAAATATCTCTTTTTTTCAACGACACAGGTATCAAAGTGAAGCATACATTCGTTTTTAAGTTAGACTGCCAGTAAAGCGACAATAAAAACAACATCGCATGTCTTTCCATATTTTCTGCGTTATTCGCATTCAAACGTAGTACAGACGGAGAGACGAGCAATTAAATTTTAAAGATTTTTTTTTCTTAAATATATGCTATGTAGAAAGATCAACTAATTGCAATGTATTATACTATACTACTACGTACAACATTTACAAATGATTCATACGTCAATTAGAATATACTTGTAACTATAATATCCCTGTAGACTCATTAACACATTTTATGAGGAGGTTAGTTAACATCTACGATATCGTGATGCCCTTAATTTATTAGAAGTTCTTGGTTATAGACGTAAATGATATATTTTTACATCTATAAGTTACCACTTAATATCTAATTGAATCTTTAGTTAACGTATCATTCGTACTTGCTGATGCTATGGGCTTATCAGTTTAGATCTTCCTGGCACAAACTATGAAATATTTTAAAGCGTGTGTCGGAGAACCAGTTAAAACCGGATAAGTTCCTACTTTCATGGCAAACAAGTCCTTGATAACACATACTGTTAAGGATGACATGACCAACTTTCATTGGGAGGAGTTTCTATTAAATATCAAAGACAATAAAAGAAGTAAAAAAACTACAAAAAAAAACTTGTTAAACAGAAACCTTGTATTATTTTTAACATAAGTAAAAAAAACATAAATATATAATTAAACTCATTTACATAAATGGTTATTATGAATATTACACCTAATTAAGTACATCTGCATCTCACTGCAATTTCTGCATGTTTACTAAAATTTACATTACAGGTATTGGAGAAACAGGTTTCATCGAATAGGTATAATAACATTTGCATGTAACGTCAGATTAAAATTCTATTGTATAATAGACAACCATTTACTCGTAGTATCACCGATGTAACGGAGTGCTAATTAAAGCTAATAAGTGCAATGCAAAGTGGTAACGTAAGTTTAGTTTTAAATATCCGAAGTTGATCAATACGTCCATAAAGAAACGTAAATCTTCTTTATTTTCTTTATTAACATATTTTTTTCGACTAATGAGTACCTATATGAAAACGTCCTTATATTATCTGTCAACAATATACAGATTTCAATGTAGCTATCTATGGGTCAGATTATATTTTATTGTCTTTGAATACTAATTTCAAATCAATAAGCTTAAATAAGCCCATAATGTCCTTAAGCAAAATGTGATAAAACTTTTATGCGATTCATTGAATATTTGATATATATATTCTGTCTTCATTTTTCTTTCTTGGTTGGCAACGTGTCGGTGATATCTTTAGTGATATTAATATCTATGCACTTACTATCAGGAGGAACGTAACCTTGTATGTATTTACATAAAAAAATACCTCCGAAATTTTGATAAAAGCTTTTAATACTTACAAGCGTAAAGATAAGGAATTATAAAACAGGAAAGCTCGTTAGATTATTATGCCCCGACGATCAGGTACAACATCTGTACGATAGTAGGTAAACCGCAATTCGAAAGTGTTACATGACTTGTCGTCAGAGATGTTACAACAGATGAGCATAATGTAACCGATGTAAAACTTGACAGAAACCGCGGATACTCATAAAATCTCTTTACATTTAGGTACGTTCTAACATTAAGTGGTCTACGAGTTTTATCGTTAGTCCTAACCGTCATTTTCTCGCTTCGGAGAGCCTAGGTAGGACTGCTACCTATGCTTGAGAAATAAACATTTTAACAGGTTTATATTAAATAAATTATGGCTAATCTCGTTATACAAATCTTGACAAGTTTAGCTAGGATCAACAACACGTTTTCTGTTTATATTTTCATTAATACTAGTCTAGCTATCATCCTCTTGCTTGAGCCAGCCGCCAAATAGTTCGTCTTCCAGCTGGGAGCTTCAGAGCCAGTCCTTCTTTCTTTTCTCTTCTATCCTGGCTGAAAACGCATTAATGCTGCCGTCAAAAGCTAACGTAATGGATATTATAACTGCAAACAGCGATGCATAGATTTATACAATAGTAAACAAAACATAACAAACGTAAGCCTTGTGAAAAATATTGCAGTTTTACACGTAAACTAAGTTACGAACAAAACATTCTACAATAAAAACTCAACTTTACCGCTCACCTCACCGGCCACTATGAACGCTATTCTTTGATTACACTTGTTACGAAACAGTAGCGTTCGCACTCCAGTCTTACGTAATGAGAAAAAGTCAGTGGATGACCTTTGTGGTAAGATTGTCTCATTCACAAATTATAATAATGTATGCAGTATGGAATTTCAGACACGGAAATCAATCAACCTCGTAATTTTACAGTTCTGTAGGCAAAAGGAAATCTTATAGTTTCGTCATGTCCGTTTGTCTATCCGCAGCGTATCGCAGAGATGTTTAGTAAAAACTAGAAATCTGTCTTTAACATGGTTATACATTTTTTTTTATTTTTTTTCTGGCATCCCATTCACTATGCCTATATTATTGCTATATTACTGCTAATTATAGAATACTAACATACTTACTAATAAATACACTTTTTTTAACCCATTTTAACAAGAATGCTGTGCCTAGGTTAAAATTCAGCTTTCTAGAATTTACTAACAGTCTCTCTAACCCGCGGCCAGACATGGCAAAACATACGGGTTCCTTGTTGTATACAAAAACTTGAAAATCTTGTTTTATTTTGAGTTCTCTCGGTGAGTTTTTAAACCAAAAAGTGGTTTAATTCATGTTTTCGCATCTAGTTATATTTAAGTTAACTTTATTTAATTTCATAAGAAGTGACAAATAAGTATGAAATATCTTTAAATGAAAAGCATAAAACCGGTTCGACTTCATTCATCAACAGTAAATACAATTATAATGTAAAATTTCGCGTAAGGTTTCTCAATTCGCTACAATCTGGTCTTAACTGGTTATATCTCGTCTTAAAAAGGTAGCTCTAATTAGTCAGCGTGTAAACATTTGACTCAACTGCCCGTAACTTCACGTTTCGCTTTAGTTTATTTCGAATAATTTAACAGGCTTATTATTTAAATACTGAATAAGAATGCGAAAGCGAAAGTAAATTAGCTTTAGGATTTTGAAATCACGATTTAATTTAATTTATAGTGTTCATCATTAGTGATTATCACGTGTTTGATATTACGTAAATTATTGCGAATTTCTGTCTGCGAATTTAAAAATAAATATTGCCATAATCTACCTGAAAAATTCAAATGTAATTGAGTAAACTCATAACGAGCCGAAATAAATTACAATATATTTTGTGTAATATTTATGTGAACATTACAAATCAGCTACTTGTACGGGAATTGAAATCATTAGTCAATAGATATCATAATTAGACATCTACAGCGACTGTGCAATCAAAACTAAAAAAATTCTCACCAATGTGTCGTCACTCTTTTAATTTTCACAGTCACCGAAGTTTCTAAGATGACGAACATAAAAGCTAGTTTCAAACAGACCGGAGTAATAAAATGTCGTCTAAATAGAAGTTAAAGTCCATTCGATCAGAGGATAACAGAATATTTTTACCCTTCAACTAAATATAGATATAGTTATTCTATAGCCAGAAATGATGACAAATAATTTGTCGAAACATCTGACTTCGCTTATGCACGTAAACAATATCCGAGGCATCGCCAACGAAAAATGGCTTTCATTCAGACTTTTTGCACCTTTTGTTAAGAACCTTCGGGTTTAGAAAGGAATAAAGAAAGGAAAATTAAAGAAAATACAGGAGGAATTTCAGTCTACAATGTACATGGCAAAAAGATCTTCAGAAATCGAACAGTAAAAATTGTGTGCATTGTGTGCATGAAATTTGGGTCCCGAACTTTCCTAGACTCAGAAAGCATAGATAAATGAATCCATTCATACCAAGTACTGCATGAGATATCGTTACAGATGAACATTATAAAAACTGCATCTTTTAAATTAAAAACTCACTCTAGACATCACATTAACCGCAATCAGTTTCGCATTAATGATAAGTGATCCATGAAACCTAATTTCATTGATCTGCACACATAAGCTCGTATTATAGGTAATCGACGTTCAAGCCACCGACTAACGTATTATGAATATGCTATTAGATTATGGACTGTCTAATGATTATAGAATAGGTAACGGGTTAGGCGGAACGTTAAGCAATGGCAAAGTCCACAACGAATCGAAACTGTGCGTAACGCTTGCAAGCCCGTATACATAATTACTTTACATTCGTAACTACGTAATGTGTGGTATGAAACAATGCTTTAGTTGCGCTTTGTAAGTTATAGAGAATTATTATCTTATTCCTATAAATTCCACTTCATTGTTATTACTAAGTTTATTAAATTATGCGATATAAATGTGTTGCTACCGTCCTTTGTAGCGTATAATTCTGTCAATTGTAAAAGCTAAGAGACAAGTTTATGTATTAACTTACAATGATAAAATTGTAACAGTTACCGTAATAGTAGTACAGTTACATGTAATATTAACTTAATTATTTTAATAGTGAAGTGTAAAAAATGCCTTAAACAGTTATTAAAATGTGTACATGGATTCAAATCTGGTATGCACAACGTTTCCGTAACATACATACGAATGCATACAATATAAAGCTTGTAATAACGTAAGGATACCTATCGTTATATCAGATATACAGTTATATTCGCAGATACGTAAATTATTTTGCAAGCCACAAATCACAAAACAATTTGATGCGCTCTATGAAAACAAACCGTTCTCATTCAATTGTTTCAGTCACGATAATTATGTTACAATGGGCAAATGACGTTTTCGTGATGACAATAAAATAAGTCTATCTCAGTCACAATGGCCGACACTCCCCAATCATAGCTCATTCGAGATATGAATGCGCCGCTCGCTCAATCAATTGTTTTATTCAATGAACGTCGCCGCTCGCTGGGGTAAGCTGATTGTGGAAATTGTGAAAATTCTTGCTTTCATTGTAGTGAGAAGTGATATTTTTGTTTGATTTTATTATATGGATTCTTTCATATTTCTTTATGTTGCCTTTCAGTTATTATTTGTTACTAACAGTACCTTGTCATCATGAGCTTTTTTATTATTTTATAATATCTCTATCAAATGTGTACGCTACAAGACACTTTATGAACAACTACGTAGCGACACTATCATTGTCACTTTATATTTTTGCGTTTTCATAGCGACATTTTACACGTTTGCTTAATTTTGTCGTATCGTTGTCGCATCACTGTCGCAGATGTGAATAGGCTTAACGTTTGATATCTATCCATGTGCTCAGTTCCGTTACGAAATTGCGGCAATTCGTAAATCTAAACAAGACAAAAGATAATTATTATTTTATTGAATGTTATCTAGACAAGATATTTGAAACATATTTGAAACTAATATCCAATTTAATCATTTGGATTTAGTAACAGAAGTGCTTGTCTCGGTGTAGCAGCATTATTACTGCATGAACACGCCGCTACGGTTTACTTCGTCAGAGCGGTACTAATTTTAGCGAATCCCGCAAACTGTTAGCGCTTGAATTTATAGCAAGATGTTTATAGCTTGTCGTTAGGCAGCTTATAGCTTAAAGCTCCTAGCTTTAGTCTCGAGTCGGGTCGTGCAGGAAGCTGCCGTAAATACGGTAAGTAGCGATTATCTTGTTTTAGCAATACCTAGTCTGTAACTATTCAGAGATTAGAATAGTTCAATTGATTAGCTATGATCCCGGATTTAACTAAAGTATATTATTTTTGTTTCTTATACGTATATTAAGTAGTTTATAAATTATAGTATTCTTGACAAAACCTTTAAAATAAAACATAAGTACTCGTAAGTAAAATTGAAAAACAAATTTTCTGTTTTATTAATTTTTTGATTGGACGAATTAATTTTCAATAAAACTTATTAAATATTTTCATTAAATATATAATTATATCTATATCTACAAATATATATAAAAATATATTAATTTGTGAAGGGAAAATCTTTGCACCCCTTTTTAAAAATAACGCAAAACTGTAGGAGTCAGATTCGGCAAAGTTTACACAAGGAAATGAAACAAAATTTCAATGCAAATAAACCTTTAATACAATGAATTACAGTTGAATTTCGATTGCAAACCAGGTCTCTAGTAGATATAATAATACAATTATTCTATTGCGATACAAATTCATATAATCATCAGTCAGTCATGATTGCTAGTTCGGTCTACTCGGCTGCTAGCTTGTGATAGCAATCATTCCGCATATCACGTGTCATAAGATATTTTGCAATCCGTACGATTTCCGCGACGTAATGAGCTTCTGTAATACTCTAGCACCGGAAAATGTGCGATCAACCGACAAGTGCGGCCGGTCGTTAACTCAGGCAATAACCATATACGTCATTTGAAGAGAAACTTAAATATCATTACAATAAAATATTATAATAAATGTCATAACAATAACAATAATAATTGAAACTCTGGTTTAAAGCCTTCTTTAACTTGCAATGTTAACATGTTTGTTTGGGTTAAATCTTGCATATTTAACTAGAACTACTTCGTTTTAACGTACGAAAATATAAGTAATGATTACATTTTTATGATAAGTATAATCTGATAATATACTCAATTTGGCTCCAAATAACGCAACTCCTACACGGTGAACCGCAAAGTTATTAAATTTTGTGAAGCGTGTCTTCAGTTTAAGTTAAATTAACGCTTACTTAGCTTTATATATGAATAACAGACAATTGAACAGGCGAGCCTTATAGTAAGTTATCCCCGTTGTGTCACTAAAAGACAGCAGTGACACCACAGACTTGTGGCTTACCAGCCAAAAACGTAGTCATGTACGCTATTACACATTCTCTAAGATTTCATCGGAAATTGTAAAAACATTTGACGTACATTTTTAGAAGAAGGGGTAAGGGCTAGGAAGTTTACCATCACGTGTGGGTACTGTTGTAATTATACTCAGTGGTATAGAGGCTAGCAATCTTCAAAGGGACCCAGTGCCGTAGCTCCAACTTGATCCTTACTTTTAATTTTAACAACTTGCTACCCTGAAACTGTTACAACTTGCAATACTGAAACACGCGTTTCAGAACCTATATCACTACGCTATTCCAAAATTAGAAACTTCAAAAATCTAGTTCAAACTAACGTACCTATGATAAAATGTGCAACAATAAATTTACCTAAGGTTCATTAAAAATATTTATTTCAGCAAAAGGTTATATTATTCATTTAAATAGTTTTTCATGACGTTTTCTGTCTTTTTTACTCTATCATGCTAAATTTAATTAATAATAAATTAATAGGAAATAATAAAATGAATTGCTTATTTTAATTACTTTATTATCTTAACTATCTTACTCAGTAATTATGAGAGTGATTCCATCAAGGACCAGAATGCATCGCACATAAAACTATTATTATTCATATGTAAATATTATAAATTGTATTAAGTGATTCCTCTAACATGTTTTAACCAGACTAACTAATCTTGTCATGAGTCCCTATTATGATGTAATGAAAACGTTGATATCAATTATATGAGAGTTTAAAAACTGAAATTATATGCGCTGCAAAATTTTATTCAATTATTCATCTCTTCTGAGGGACACTTATTACAATTCTATTTCCAATGACCGTAAGTTAGTTCAATACCCTCGCGTGTCGTGAACGAATTCCTCGAATCTTGCCGCGAATAATTTTCAATTTTCATACGTAACTGCTAATTTTGCATACAAACACACTTATACGTGAAACCAGTAAATATAACTTGTAGATGATTTACATACTAAATTTGAAATGTAGTTTTGAATTTAGTATCTTTGAGTATTCTTACACCTAAAATTAAAAATTTAAATGCTAAAAATATTTCTTGGAAAATTGTTATCGTTACAAAACGGTGGTCTGAATAAAAGGGAAACATCATTTTATTTTTGGGAAATAAAAATATAAGTATTAACAAACATAAAACAGTTTTATGAAACATATCCGAAGGTAAGTTTTACAAATCTTCTCTGAATCTTTCAACAATATTACCTACTCACACCAATTATGCTACACATAAATATCATCTTTAACTGTAATGAAAACGAACGAATTTATAAGCTAACGAACTTTAAGTTCATAAAAAAGCTACGACCCTGATCTTCCTGGAGGTTATCTCCAAGATCGTTCGCTTAAACAATACACAATAACACTTCTTTTCTCACACGTTTTTGTCCGTGTCGTGTCATATCTCGTAACGATATCCATCCGCGGTAATCGCTGATAACGTGGCCATTAGATACTCGCGTTTGTTGAGATAACTGTTTAATTTTATATTTACTGATAATTATACTATGAGAGCGGTGCAAATCACAGCTCATTTTATACGATATTATATATATGATTGTATTGATATTTTACAAGTGTTTCAATAATTTGTAATCTATTATATGGTAGGTAATGGTCTCTTCCAGGTAATTGAGCGTTTAGGAGGCTCAGACCGTATTTCGTTACGCTACTTTCTAAGAGTTTGATATAGGGGTTTGTGTTCTACTCAACAAATACCTATGGCTCTATTGCTATATATTTGTTCTAGCAATTACCAATAATATGGAGAAATTACCAAATTATAAGAGCTTTTATTTAACTTGCAATTTTTGTTACTTTCTTGTTACTAGTTCATCTTCCTCTGAAGTAGAAATTTGACACACAGCTTTAATTCCGATGACTCCTGCATCGAAATGACCAGTATGATCTGATTCAATTAGAAATGTCTCCAGACGCGGGAATTCCTCAATGATAATAGCACAGTGATACATTTTTTTACACTATAAAAAGTGGTTTTAATTTTTTATATCCTTATAGTAATTTAAAATCATAGTTATTATTTTAACAGACTTCGCAGTCATCCTAACGACACAAAACATTTCTGAAACTATCTTCGATTATCTTTTACAAAAAGATTCCAACTTATTCCGATACATAATTATAATTATACACATTGTATTGTGTAACATTTTACCCAAACACTCGCTCGAATTTTTACGGAACGTTAAATCCTAACAAAACAATCTTCATTGAACGTTGTTTAAAACAGCCTGGTTGGGTTTTTATTACGAGTTATACGTCTCATTAAGAGCAAGTGTTTTTTGTTTTATAGATGAACGGTTTGTTCTAGATAAAAAATATGTTCAAATATCAAATTATACTTTTGTATTATAACCTTTCCTCCAGATACTCAAGTAAAGATTAACGCAAATTGCGTGTGTTCAGTAAATATATATTAACAAATACTTCCCGTATGTATTTCTCATACATAAACGCAATACATAAAGCTCTAAAGAACTATAGACAGGTACAGCTAAATACATACATATTTACATACATATACGTACATATATATTTTTTCTTTACTCATAATTTATTGTATTTCTTATTTACTACACCATAAATAACCCCTAGAGGTATTCGTCGCCTTTCAATTCTTGATGATAGTAAATATTATTACAGTTCACATTATTAGGTACTACTTATATGAATAGCTTTCATTTAAAGTAACACTCGACTTGTTTGATATTGTTATTATTTGCTAATCAGATTGAATATGTGTTTGGGTACCAGAACATATGCCTATTGTGCTGGATGGTACAAACAAACAACATTTTTGTTTGTTTATTTAAAAATCTATAGAAACGTCGGCGTTGAATGGAATAGCTTACTCTATTGGGATATTATATGATTAGATATGAATGAACATAGTTTCACCATTGACAGTTTTTATATGTCTACGTTTTATGCTTCGACAAAAGAATCTATTTTACACTTGACTGAATCGCTACCAGAAGTTCTAAAAACTCGGAAAGTCCAAACGTGATTGAATTGTTATGATTGATGTTACAATTGGATTATGTAGGTTATTCCGTTATACGTAGTTTATCCTAACTGTAAAATGTGTTATTTAACAATCTAAAATAAAAAACATATCCTACATATTAATACCTACATATACCTACTCAAATGAGTCAAATATGATGATGATGCAATAAAACTCAGACTAAGAAACTTTATAAATACCCAGTTGCTATTGGCCCTAACAACCAATACTGGTTCACGAAGACAGAAATCAAAAGCTTAGAGCTAGAATAAACCTAGGCTAATTAAATAATAATCTAAAATTTGCTGTTATACTTATACATACTCTTATTATACAATATTATTCAATTATTAATTGGTAACCTTCTCCATTTATTTAACAACACAATCAATTAGCAACAGACATAGATACGTGTCCTGTATGAAAAATGGCATCTCGTATTTTTTAGGTTAGTCTTTAATGACGTCATAGACCATTACACCATAGATTATAAAAATTATAATTCAAAAACATAAATCTTTACCAAATCATTTAATAAGTAATTAGTTTTTATTGGGAATTCATTGGTGATAGTTTTGGTGTTAGTAACGTCTTTTGTGTTACTAATGTATTTTCAATGACTGCTTCATCTACAATTTTGTCGTCCATTTTTTGATAAATATTATTTATTTGATAAATAAATATCATTTTAACTATGTGTCAAAACAATAATAATGCTTCTATGTAATCAGTTAAAGGAAGCCTTCAAAGACAACCTTGGTAAAGTAAAAATGTTTATTATATATGGAGAAAAAAAAATAGTTTTATAATTACAGGTTACATACCACTTTTCATTGACAAAAAAAAATACATTTCACACTTGTCGGCGATCTTATATGTATGCATAATTTACAATTATTGTATTCTGTGCTTCACTTTAGGCCAACATGGTATTAAGCAACTTACTAGCTTAGCCTATTATATTATACTTGTAACTAATGGCCACATCTACTGTAAACATAATATATTGTCTTTCAACCCGATTAAAAGCTTAAAATAGCTTTGTTTGTAGCAAGTAGTTATAACTTGCTTGTAGTTAACTACACAACAATGTCAATTAGTCCGGCCTGTTCGTATTACGCAAACAGCTGGAAACAGTTTAATTATGTCGTGTGTCAACAAATTTGACGGTAATCCACAGCAATTAATTTGTTGTGATATATTCAATTAGGCTTGCGATCTATAAAGAAATTTGTTATACGTGTTTTGTACTTAGATTGATTAGTATACCTTACAATGATTTAATAAAATAACGTACATTAATTAATAATAATTGATATAATGGTAGTTGTATTCAATGTAAGAACATTATAAATACCATAATACGTAGTATCTAATTATCTATACATATATTGTTATTAATGATAATAATAAATTAAAATAACTTCGTTTATTGACTAGTCTGGTTACGAAATATAAAAGAAATATCGACGGTGAAAAGCATCGATGTCGTATCTCGAAAATGTTGTTTTTTTGAGTTATTTCTGTAATGTTGTATAAATGAAAATTCTGTGTGATTTAATAGAAAATTAAATGAGTAATGCTTGAATTTGTGCACAATCTCTACGATTTTGGACATCCTAGCTTTATTAGATCACGAGTTATGAATCTTTTAAATAGTTTTTTTGCTCTGGTATAAAATACGGTTTTTCAAGATACTACAATTATGCTTTCTGCCGTCGAATTATGGTGTTCATTGACACAAGTGAAATATAATAGGCACGTACGAATTATAAACTATAGTTACGAATAAATAAGATATTAAATAAGTT
>DWPA01003533.1:0-13949 GCA_018251375.1 Calpodes ethlius
CCACATTATACTCAGGAGGGAACACCGACGCAGGCAAGCTATTCCATTCCTTCGCAGTACGCATAAGGAACGACAACACAATTTTTTTCGTTCGTATTGCTGGGATGTGCAATACGTAAGGGTGGATATCTGCCGTACGTCGGGTTGTCGGTATGTTACGTTATGCAATTAACTATTCCGTAATTTAATTTTAGCAAGGATACATTTAATGGTTATTCTATAAAATATTTATTAATCTGTCATAATTTACATTTATTTAATCGGTAACCACTTTAAACGGATAGACTGAACATAGCAATAGATGTTATCACTTAAATTAATTACGTTTATATTTAACTGAACAATTTTATAGTAATATTTGACAACCGAGTTGCCAGGCCACGTGTTGGTAAGTGGTCACTGCTACCACTGCTACTGCAAGTTGGAAACCAAAAATCAATCACCTTTTTTACAAGTTTCTGATCATTGTAAATGTAATGCGTCAGAAAAATCTTAATATTATGTAGTTTACTTTAACAAGAAGGACAGCAGCTGGCCAAGACGGTCAGACAATAACTACATTAATGATACTATTATTCATGTTAATTCTGTATTAATACCCTGGTGGCTTCTAATAATTTCCTTTTTTGAAGGTTTTTATTTAACTTGCGATATTTATAGGTTTCTTAGTTTGTTGTTACTTTTTTTTTATGTTTGTTTGGCTCAAATTTTGCAAGCTGAATTAGAACTACTTCTTCTTTTCCTACTAAAATGAAACTTTACTTGTTGGCTTCAAACGAGGGAACTTCTCAATGGTGAACAGCAACGTTACTATTGTTTTGCTTCACAAAATGGTCTCTTTAGTTTATCATTAATTTATATCAAATCTATTATTTATCTAAGAGTTACTTGAAAAGAAATGAATTATATTCTGTATAAATTAGTTACAGTTAACAACACCATAAATTTAATTAGAACTCAACGCGTACACGTCGGATACGTGTGTTACGACAATGGGAATGTGACACGGCCATGATTCTAATAAATCACACATGCCCTTAGCTTTTAGATTGAGATCTCCGCTCCCGAAACACTAGCAGCGAGGGTCCGCAATACACTTACACGCGGCGCTCTGAGGAGGAATTCTCTTATCCGATCCCTTTTATGCGAATCTGCCCTTTGTATCCGATTACCGAAGTTTTGGGATGGTAAGTAGTAAAATGTGTTTCGATTTTTATCGATCTCTGTAACGGTGCTGAGTTAATCCTATTTCTGTGATTGTTGCCTGATGCCTTGAGATATCGGAACACGCGGAGATGACGACTCCAAGTTTCACCGACGTGTATAAAAGAAATACGAAAAGAAATACAATAAAATTAAGCCTTATGAATATATTGAAAAGTTATTCATTTATTTATTTAACCTTTATTGGCCACAATAAGAAAACAGTACAGTATAAATGGCGAGCTTATTGCTCAAAGCGTTATCTACGAGCTATCCGTTGGATTAAATAGAAATGCACGGAAGGCGGTTTTACAAAAGTTATTAAATAATTCGTAAAAACATGAGACATTTTCCAAGGTGCACTTTGTCGACGATTATTTTTGTTTTATTTTTTTCAATGTACAGGTTTTATCTATAGGATACCTCTCAGGCATGGACACTTTATTAATAAAATTTGCTAAGCTTACCTATAAATAACATCCTATTTTGCTATCAGTTTTCAACGTTGGTAAAATTTTCGCACAGATTACCTGAGATTAAATCACCATTTCACCGTTGGTTGCCCGTGATCCAACCGCAGGTTTCAACTATTTCCTACCGCGGACACCTTTTATTCAATAAGTGTAACACTCACAATTCTGGTATTACTTTAAAGACTGCCAAGTTTATTAATACTTAGAATTGAAGAATTTCATGTAAGTCTCGAAGAATATGAAAAATTCTGTGCAGTATTTTAATGCTCATCTCTACGTATTTCAAAATGGTAAGTGTACCAGATTAACGAAACTCTTACCTGCTAATGTGTATATTACCAAAAAAATTAAAACAAATAGAAAGACCAGGTACGCGAGTAACATCAGATTTTAAAAAGGAGAAAAAAATCTCAAGAGCCCGACTCTTAAGGAAATAAAATAAGTTTGAAAGTCTATATTTCACTTTAAATCAAGTTGAGGTAAACTTATGGAAACATTCAATCCCGCAGGCTAAATAAAAAATCCAATACTCAAGCCAACTGCCACTTGAAGCCTGCGAGCGATTAACGAAGACGTAGAAAACTCTTCATAAAAATTAAATCAACATTCATTTCAGGAAACCTCTTCTGCTTGCCGTATTACCGGCGAGAGACGGCAAGCTCTTATGATTAATACGTATGAGAAATATTTCATTTCGAACCCACCAGCGTAGTATCAGTTAACATTTATATTTTATATTTGTTTTATTTAACTTTAAACCTTCGTTCATTGATCGAAGCAAACGAGGACATATTGAACGAAAATAGAACCACCACTCCGATCTAATGTCCTTCGAAACTTTCTTGCAACTTCCAAGAATTTAAACTGCCGTGATCGACTTCTAAAATCAATGAAATGGACATTTTGAACAATTTAATACGAACAAATCGCGGACGGTCATTTCCCTACCTAATATAGAAATTATGAAATATAAAGGAAAAAATACAGAAAATCAAGTTTTACAGAAAGCATGATTAAGAGCTCAGCCTCTTCGAATAAGTACCAAATCTTAATGTTTCAGTAATCTTTCAAACTGAAGGACTCGTATTAAAACTCTTTCGCGTGGCTGCTTCCCAATGATATCGCCCGGCTCGTGTCCACTACACCACGGTTCTAATGTCTTCACGAGATTTGATACGCATTAATTTGTGGGCTAACATCAATACTAATTTTATAAAATTCCTTAGACATTGTCATACTATTAAATTATAAAAATATTATGATATTATAAAAATTATAAAAATATTATAATGAAACAAAATTCCTCTTTAGAGAAAATGCAAAGGCATAGCCTCCTTACTTCTATATAATATAGACTCATAAATGTAACGTATAACCTAATAGTTCCGTTATACCTATTCGTTCCGTTATAATTACAATTAGGGCAACACATAAATCGTAAAAATTGAATGACGATTTTGAATTGGAGGATTAATGATTCGATGATAATATTGACGATGATGATGATGACGATAAATAACAATATCCACGTTGGTTCAGTTGGGCCATTAATTAAGATTCAACACAGCCGGCCGGCCACTAGCGCCGTCGGCTAATGGAAACAAATTCTAAGTTCAGTTTGTTGAACGTGACGTCAATTTGCCGGTCGCCTTCCCGCAAAACGAGGAGAATTTGTCAAGTGAATAAATATAATGAAGGCTACGACTTACCCATGCTCCCGACGAAGCATTACAGTGCTTAATAACGTACTTACAATTTTCTCATGAGCGTCTATTGAGTTTAGTAATGACGTTACTGTCGGCTCGGTGATTTGTTATTTTTAGTGTACAAACTAAATTATAGCTTTGAGTGCGCAGTCGCTGTCTACTACTCCCGCGTCAGACGCGTCATCGCTGAACGCACAAGGATAGTTCAGACTTATAACATTAGGTTTATTTAATAACCACTGAATATAGAATGAGTTAAACGTAAAGTATTTCATACATTATTATAACATAATAGGGCTATATGTATCCCGTCCGACAAACCATTGATTTCGTTTTAACTGCATAAATATGTACATTCTGTGCTCATGTAGCTCAAATACTACCTGATGAGTATCTCCAAGCTTTCCTAATTAAAAGTGACCTACAGAAAATTATCTAAAACATACCATATAAAACGAAAACACTCTTTGCTTGTTAAAATATATAAAATGACAACAAATAAAAAGAACGTGGGAAAAGTGGAAATCCATTTGTGAAGGCGAATTAAATTAAAACAAAAATCGATTATCAAAGTGTGTAATAACAATAAGGAACGTGCGTGAGTGGAGCCGCTCGCGAGAGGCATTATCGTGAACGTAACAAGACGATTGTACGCAAACCCTCCCTTTATCGCGCCACCCTTTATTCACCCTAAAAAGACATGAACAAATACGTTAAACAATCATGGCTTCGTCGTTTGCTATGATAGAGATTTAGGCGAAGATTTGTGGATTGCCGACGCAATAATGTGTTACTGCAGTGTCAGTCGTAATGTTTGAAAATTTAGTCCCCTTTTCATATTAAGATATATCACTTTGCCGCCTTAATTTGGATGTTATGTGTACTTTAAAATATACATCAACGAACTTTGGATTCTTACTTGATATTTATCAGTTTTTACATGTGCCGTTTCTGATTTATTACATGTAATTCGTTTTCTATCGCTAATGTTAAAGCTACATCGAGCAATCTCCAGAATAAACAAACGTGCAAAGTACAAAGTTTCACGAAATATACGAAGCACATTTCCAACAAAAAAGAGTTTCATATGCATTACCGTTAACATAAGAGCCTCATTTAGATTTTTTATTGAAAACGCGCAGTGTGCGTCTCCTTGTCAAAAGAAATCGCTGAAGCAGTTTCTGCGCAGATAAACGTTTTTCCGAGTTCAAGTGTTGGAAATTTATTTTTTTCTGCTATCTCCATGGGGCTGAATAGGGTTGTCACGACGCAGTTTATTTAAAATTTTCGTATTACATAGATAATATTACACTTTAATATATTGGCCAAGTGATAAAAAATGAAAATGACATTATAAAAATGAACGTATAAGGACAAAATAATAAATTAGGGACCTATATTTTTTTAGATGCAAACCTCAAAACGAAAAAAACGACGAAAGCCAGAACGCTAGGCGGCAAGATTTCAGACTAGATATACTAAGTAACTGGACTAATCACCAACCTTTTGCTTGGTCCAGCCCCCATACGTTGCATCGCATTCTAGCTGGGTTCTTAAGAACTTGTATCTATCTTTCTTTCTACCGTCTTCCATTTCGTTCGCATGAGCAACGGTGATCACTTACCTTCAAAAACTTATTTATAAATACGAAACCCATTAAATGTCTTCCCATTTAAATTGCCGAGATATATCCCAAGCTCGCGATATCGTTGATGGGTGGGTGGCTACCCTAGGTTGTGAGATAATATGTCGTTACGATGTGGTTTTGTTCCAGTAATGTTCATGGCAGTCGGTGGGAAGGCGCCTAATGTTATTTACTTCGCTTTAGTTACAAAAAATGGGGAGACCTGAGCAATGAGATGGTTTATTTCTTTAACGGATACTCCATTGTGTCTTTTTCTCAGTTAAATAAAATATTTAGTTCCCAACGTCTGTGCTTTTGTTTAGGTCAAGCCTGCAGGCTGGAAAATAGGCTTTTTAAAGTATATAAAATACTCTTCTTAATGTTAAGAGTAAAATATAATATACATGCATTAACTGATTTTCGACTATTACGACCAAAAATATATGGACGTTGAAAAATTTTAATATAATCTGTAAACAGTGCAAATCTTTTATGATTTGGAACAAGTTGAAGCGAAAATCTTTTGAAATTAGCCTGCGAGATATTGAAATAAAATACATTAGACTTTAAGCGTTTCCTATTATCTCGGTCAGTTTGTGCGATACTTAGTTCCTAGCCTCAGCACTCTCGCCATGTGAGCCCAATAGAGAGAAAAGGCGTCGTACAATGAGTATAGTACTTATCCATATTGTACTTCTTAATGCTTGCTCTGGGTCGACTTGTTAATTTTTTTTTTATTTAACTAGATAACTATGTCTTTAAGTCATTAAGTTTTACTCCGTTATTATGACTACAATGTTCTTATAAGCTGATAACAAGTGAACCTCAGCACCAGGACAGCGCAAGTAATGATAACTGAACATTTGAAACAAGCTGTAGAATGACTGAAACACTGTGAACAATGCACGCAAGTCCGAACAAGGGCGGAAGAGCTCCAGAATTAGTTTCCCATACAGAATTTCTTGTTTTCCTTTTCTTAGGGAGATAACAGTACTGATCACTATTTAATTATGATAGACAGCAAACGAACAATACGATACCTAACCACTAAAGTCAAGATCACAAGATCACACCACTCGTAATGAAATGTAATCGATATTTCTGCGATCCTACTAACACGATCTCGCCATAATTGAAGGTTGGGATGGAAAGAGTATAAAAAAAGAAAAGCCTCAAATTTGTAAAGTACAACTTAGCGTCTTCAGAAATGTTGAGAACTAACCGAAGCACCGCTTGACTATCGTAAACAGGGCGCTCGTGTGAACGAGGGCGGAAGCGCTCAAGAACCTGTTTCCTGTATAGACCTTTGTGTTTGCGTTCGGTCGTGGGGAGCTCACATCGTGCCTCGAGCCGCGGGTGATCCGCCGGCTTTAGTCCGGCTTAACTGTAAACTATGTCGGCGAATTGCAATCACGTGGGATTAGCGATATGCCACCGAGGTTTTTGTATTGACACCGAAGTGGTGAACGAACAAATAAGGTGTTTTGGTCCAAATTCAGGTTTACCTTGCTTAAGGGCTGCAGTTTATGCACGAACTATACAGTTTGAAACATTGTCTTTTTAATTAGAAACAAAGGCCGATTGGTAAAAAATAATCTTAACCTCATTATGACATATATAAATCATTGTCTTTACGATGATCATTTTTCTTATGTAAGCAACACTGTATTCAATTAATGAGCAATGTTTTTTCGTAATAATTCAAATATTACTTATATATCTTTTCTTTCTGTATACACTGTAATTTATCTTTTTAAAAATTGTAAACTTTATTTTGATGCTTAATACTTGTTCATTGGAAATTTATCTTTTGTTTTTTTATCACATGTTTATCGAATGAAGAAAATATTTCTGTCTCTTAATACCTGCCCTAATAACTCTCAACTCTTGCTAATGAAAATAGACGAGATACACTTGGCATGCTGCTTACAAGACTCCATAAACGATAATTTACACTTAATTATTGGATATGACGATGCGATCGTGTATCCGCATTATCAAAACAGTTTCGTGCCCCACTGACTGACAGCCAGCGCAAGGCGGCGGCACGAAATAAACCGCTGAAGATTGAAACATGAATTTGGAAGACAATGTTCCTAAAGGTAAATTAAACTTTTTGCCATTGATATTAAGGCAAGGCTTAACGTTTAGCCGATAATTGGAGTAATTTGAGAAAGGTTTGATTAATGAGAAAAGTGAAGACAATATATTTTCATGTATTCTACCTATGTTAATAGCTTACGTTTGAAGGAGCGAGGGCGCCAAGAACCTGAAGTGAATCTCACAATATATAATTACAAATCACATCACACTATTCATAAGTCAATGTTATAACAGAATCGGGGCACATGACCTCGTCTATTTTGCGTATATGAAGCTTCAGCGAACGTGACCAGCGTTTAATAGCACAGTTGTCGAGCACCAGATATCGTGAAGAGTTACGAGGACGACGACAAATTTGCTATAGGATATCGCCTGACTACAGCGATCGATCAGGTGTACAAACACCCTAACCGACTGTGAACGAGCTTGTTCAATTAACCTGGTTTCTGGAGTCTAACTTAGATTGCCTTTTAGAACCTGTAGTACAGAGCGCAAGTCGGTCGTAAATGATCGACTGAGTACAGCCGCTGCGGCGGGCGACCGGGGTAGGGTGATCGCTTATAACAAACATTCCATGAACGCAACGCGACTTGGTACATAATTCTGGACACAATGTAAAACATCATGAAATATTATAACTAGCATCCTATATGGAAGAACTTGATCTAAGATTAATCACGGCCATCATCGGTGACTCATCGTTTACCCCCTTACTGTACCATTAAAATACCAAGTTAAAATTATACTTCCTTAATACAAACCCCCGAGAGACAATTAGCGAGCACTGCAGAAGGCCGTATCTGTGTAAACGTAACCGGAGGACGTAAGATACGCCGCCGCGCCGCCGCGCCGTGCGCGTCCTACGGAGGGACTCGTAAACATGTCTCCCCTGTCGTATAAATTGTGCGCACACCAAGCTTTCTCTTATTCGAAGCGAATCTTCTAACTTACGGGTTTTACTGTACAAACTTAAATGAGAAACTTCCCTTTATATGTATAATGGATGGGAGATTTTAGTATCCTGTTACCTGATGGTAAAATTTTCGCGCGAAATACTTGATGACGGTTCTGGATTTATATGAGCGTGAAGTACTAGTAACCGACTGTAACCGACACCACAAGGTAATGGCCATTATTAAGCCATATAGACAGAAACGGATTGGCTTATCTGTAAGTGTGAAAAGCCGTATTAACCTGTTAGCCCTAACCCTTAAAATTTAGAGGACAAAAATCCTTTTACTGGTATTATAAATTTCGCCCGGGAGCAAGGGTATGTCAGGCAGGGAAGGGACTTGTAAAACTGTCTCCCCTGTCTTATAAATCGTCCCACTAGCAAGACTTTTATTATTAAATAAAACTTACAAGGTTCCTAATCTTTATCTAAAATTGACCATTCTCGGTTCCAATCTGATTAATGTAAAAACACACAGCTGCATTGTTTACAGCGAAACTACACATTATCTTAAAGTTACCACAGAACCTGGTGAAATGCTACTTTACAATATAAATATACATAAAGAAACCTTACAAAAACCTAAACAGCTGATTGACCATTGTTGTGTAACGAAATATACTGCGACTTAAAGAAAATTAAAGAAAAAGAAAACTTGCAAGCGAAGCTTTCTTGGCATAAATCGAACTACGCAAAAAATGAACTTTACGAAACATAAAATTTTACTCGTACCACCAATCCCACGGTACTCCGCGATCTGCCCGTTGATAGCCAACATATCGAGTTTCAATAATATTGTCTTTAGTGACACTCATAGAATTATCACGCTTCGGTGATCTTTTGTCTCAAATATCATGAAATGTTCTGGCTGCAGATTTACCAGTATAGTAATTATAATTACGAAAAAGAATACCTTAGATAATGCATTGCCAATTACGTGTATCACACAAAGACATAAATTGACGTAACACATCTATTGTATTCGAAAACTTTTCAACTTTTTCACCACTACCCTCGATTCCTTCAATTCCTAGTGGATTTTTCCCAACTGTTACCAAGTTCCCAACAAAAGGATCGATCACAATAGCGGTACACAAGATTAACCCGCATTGTCCGCGCACAGGGGCGCTTACCCGATTCTAATAATTTAATGTTATTGTGTGAATATTGGATCAAATTGGGTCATCTTGTATTATTTATTGCTTGTTGCCAATTATTTCTAATTGTTATAGCATTTTAACTTTATCTATTTTAATCACTGAAGTTAAAAGCGGTAAAAACCATAATTGTTTTAAAAGTGTTCATTTGGACTATTATTAAGTAGGTTATTGAATAGAAAATAAATATTAGCTATACTACAGATGTACGATGAAAACGGCGCAAGTGAAACTAGAGGCACAGAAGTCTT
Source organism: Calpodes ethlius (assembly GCA_018251375.1). Classification (NCBI taxonomy): domain Eukaryota; kingdom Metazoa; phylum Arthropoda; class Insecta; order Lepidoptera; family Hesperiidae; genus Calpodes; species Calpodes ethlius. The sequence continues at coordinate 9,470 of DWPA01003533.1, forward strand.
GTTCGGAGTTGTGTCTAAAGTTAAACGTTCACAGCACTACGGCTCGTAACCATCGCGAGTGATGGACGAAGTTGAGATACGCGAGCGGTCATCAGTTCAATGCATGCTTGTTAATATTGATGTCAGATGTGTTTCCATACTTCTGGAGGCACTTAAAAATAGTCGCAGTTTTTATCATAACATGGAGTATTATCTGGTAGGCGGAGTCCAAAACACTCGTTGTAGTTAATTTAACACTTGCATATTCTAACAGTTGATTATCTACCACTGCACTGGATATAGCCTGCACCGATACCATTCTTAGCGAGACGTACCCAACAAAGAGATCGATATACATTAGGTCCTATTGTTCGCGAACTAGCGCATTTACCCGGTCCCGACAATTTCACGTTTAAAATGTGCGCTAATGCCGGGGACGCAAATTAGGTCATTTACCAGTTACGACAAATGGGTCCAGGCTTTCAATGTAGCATTTAGGTTTTATTTCGTGCCATCAAAATAAATGTCGGGCCGCCCGCCGCGCGATACATTACAGTTACGTGTAAACACGCATTAGTACGATTTTGCTATTGTATAGTAACGTAAACGTTACTCATTACGAATGTTGCCCGACGAATTAAAAATATACTAATTCAATTGAATTATTTAAACAACCGACCGAATCACCTTGCAATACGGCGGTAGATTCAAAATATTAGACGTTCATAAGGGTAATTGTTCGATATCTAGTTGAAATAAAAAGAAATAATTTGTCAATTCGACATGAATGTATAACAATAATATATAATTATTATTGGAAAATATTCGCGCCTAATAAGTTTCCGGAGAAATATACAATATAATTTCAGTACAGCATTTGTACATACAATGATAATGACTGATATTCTTATTAACACATACTAATAGGACTTACTGACTAAAGTCCTATATGAGGTTTAGCACAGGCAAGTGTACAGGCGACAGGGGATCGTGGCACCGCAAGCTCGTTAGCTGGCCTTATCCCATAAAAAAATACATGCTTAGTCCTAAAAGTGGCACACCGCGAGACCGAATATCACTATACAATATTGTTATCGTGCGTGCCCGTTATTTACGCAAACGTTTACATTCCACAATGATACGAGTTTAAAATAACATTCCGACTGTTGACTATTACGCGAATGTTGCCGGTTTCAACACGCCCCGCGCTAAGTAAAGCTGTTCAATCCAAAATTATACCATTAAACCTTAGCTGGGAATTTTACTAAATATTTACTCACACAAAATTATAATAATAAAGCAGAGGCGAGGCGATATAACGAGTACGGATTAACATGATTATCAAAACGTTATTTTGTTAACGGGACATTAACAAAAAATTCTGATGTACGAAGGAATCTTTGTTCCTCATCTGTCTGTCTCTCACTGTCATTTTAACTGATCTAATTTGCTTGCAATACGGTATTTATTCCTGTGGCACAAATATTGATTTTTTTATGTAAATAAATTTGTGAGCAGGCGAATTACCCGATGGTCAGTGATCGACATATCTCCCAGATACCAGCAGTGCCATAAGAATCACCGATGAGTTTACAGCCAAGAAACTAAAGAAAATATAGAACGATCCGTCTCCTAAATCTCCAGCTGGAATACGACGACTCTTTTAAGGGGTAACTCGAACAAAAGGATTGCAGCTAGTCACGCAGGTTTCGCTAAGATATGATAGTACTAGTAATTTTTTTAATGACTTAACTAATATTGATAATGATAAAAAATAATAAATAAACGCTAACACACTCATACCCGCAGTAGGATTCCCTGTGTCGCGGATGGCATAGATAACACGAATAACACGTCACTAACGCCGAGACCCGAGAACAAATATTTATCTGTCGCATAAATATCTGCCCCGGCCGCGAATCGAACCCAGGACCCTTCGCTTCACACGCAAGGGCACTACCAACTAGGCTACGGGGCCGTCAATATATTCCTAACATGAAACCCAGTCACCAAGCACGACAGGTCTCATTTCATTTCTTTTCATTTCATTGGATTGGGTTACTCTAGGCCGCCCCATGAGGCTTACACTATAATGTGCAACGTAAATAAATGAGTTTTGAATATTAGGATGTATTTGGGGGCCATGTTGAAAAAAAATATAATATATTACACCCAATATGTGACAAAAGATGATAACGCGAACGGAGCCCTCTTCATAAGAGGTGCGCTTAGGATTCAAATTCATATTACTGGAGTAGGAAATTGACGTTAAAATACTTAGGCCATTGTAAGCTTGATTAAAATTCAATTTCGACAAGCAAAGTATTTTTCGAAGTTTTTGATTCGGCCTCTTGTTTCTTTTAAACGTTTTTTATTTATTTATTGTAGTGTTATTGGTAGTACGAAAATCTTCTCGTGCGAAGCTGACTCAAGTTCCGGTTTTATTTTTTCGTAACAAATACTATATGATAAATATTTTTTCAACCAGACAATGAGCTCACATTAAATCCAATTTTACTTTATTTTTTGCTCGTCGACAAATGAGACGAAAAACCACCTGAAGATAAGTGGTCACGTTATGAAATTATTTTTATAAAACATTTCAGGGGCGAGTGTAGAAGGATAATTGAAGATAATAAAACATTCATACTCGTAGCTTACGTCCATAGTGTCAATGTGAACTGACTCTTTGACGAAATTGTTTACGGTCGAATTTTGACTGCAGAGGACCCATTTGTGATAAATATCCCTAAATACGGAATCCTATTTTACACGAATACAACTGACCAGAATAACCAGTTTTATGAGCTGTTCTATGTAGTTCTAGTTATTTCATATTTTTTTACAGATTACAAGTCTGACTAAATAACTGTTCAACCCTTATATCAAATACAATTCTAGTTAGCAGCATCCTGCATCGGACCGCACGCAACGTCGCTTAACTGAGCGCATCGTTTGTAACCGATTGCTGGGAGCTCGTTCATTTGCGATGATCTTACTAAAAACAAGGCGTGCGTTATCTATGCACGGAGGCTTTCCCTCAAAACCTCGAGCCCTCGGCACGACGTCGGCCCTACTCATTAGTCACATGCCACTTACCCCGAGTGGCATGCTTTAATTAGGGGCCGAAGAATAATTCGCTCCGGGAAACACGGCCCTTCACAACGCGCGATACCAATGTTATAAGGAACAAAACCTTTTTGTTACAGAAAGTACGGCTACTTCTCATATAGGGTAAGGTGGAACTTTTACATGTTGTGTTACAAAATATACGATTGAGAGAACTTGCCAAACCCACACCTTTGCTTTCCCAGTCTCATTTAATTAAACATTCCAGGATATTATTTCTGATAAAATAGATACACTAGAGATAAATTTTGGGAACATAAAACGTTCAAATATAAACAAAAATAATTGTTTGATAAATGACATAGTCCTGAGGTAATGAATGTTAAAAAAAACAATGAATTTAAAACCCCGACCAGTTTTTCCAGATGCTTAAAAAATGTTTGAATAATTGCTAAAATTAAATTTAGAATCGGAAGGTGTGGATTGGCTTTATAGGGTGGAATTGTCCATAAATCGTTGAACAAGTTACAGAGAGAGCTGCGCTCGGCCTCCCTCGGGTACTGTACTCCTGACGCTATAATTACAAAAAGGACCAACACTACTGGTAAAGCTATGAAAGTCTTAGTGTGGAATACAGAGAGTGATAATCAAATTTGTACCATCTCTTTATGTTTCGAGACGCATAAGAACCCGCCTAATTAGGGTCGGGACCGCTCAGGTGAAGCTGAAAAGTTAGATCTGTAATTCATCTTATCCAATAGAATGTTATAACTCTAATATATTTGTGTTTATGCAGTATCTATTCCGAGGCTACCTTTGATATTTATTGTATTCAATTTCATTGTATGTGAACATTTTTATACAATTTTAATATTTTAAATTAATTTCGGGTAGTACTGTACTCAAAGAGCTTAACGAATTAAAAAAAAAACGGTTAATGAACTTTGTAGATGGAATCGGAAAATATCACGAAATATTAACTTGCAGTTCATTCGGATTTTAAATTCAAATGTGTATCGTTTACACGCGTGAAGTCAATTTCGCGGTATGTGCGCGTGTGGTCCGCAGCTACACTTTATTTTAAATGAGGGTAGTTGCAGCTGCGTGCACTTCGAACGTTACACTACGGCTGTCACAATGTTACTGTGACGTTTGAAGACCAAACATCTCGAAATATAGTAATACTCTTAGTCTAGACATTAACATATCTCTAATATCAGGAAGACGTAGAACTTATAACGACGATGGGATTTGATGACGTTTTTATATTTTTTTGAGCCTGCAAACTAGAGTGTTTGCACTCTCAGTAAAAACATATACGTCGTTATTTTTCGTTCGTTGCCGCATTATATACAAAACTAGCTGTTGCCCGCAGCTTCGCTTACGGAAATATTTTTTTTCGTTGCAGAATAGTCAATCGTGACCCAGCAGT
>DWPA01003534.1:0-13949 GCA_018251375.1 Calpodes ethlius
GATATACCTACACGGCCATCCTAGTTATGAGCGATAGTGACCACTTAATACCAGGCGGCTCGATTACTCTTTTGTCGCTTTATTGCGTACGTCGACTATAATTTAGATAATATTTAATACAAAAAAATATTTTAAAAATGTTTGAAATGTCTTTTTTTTATCGCGTGCATATATTATCGGTGCTTTATACTGACCAAGTCCAGGTCAAGGTTTTTTTTGCCGAACATGGCAAGACGCACTACCGGCGTACGGTAATAATATATTAAACGCGTTTACCTTTACTCTTTTTCAGTTAAATTTCGTAATCAACCAGATACAGTTAATTATACGTGACAAGTCCTGTTTAATATGTTTATTTATACAATGTTAAATATTATATAGAATACACACTATAATATCATATTAGGTAGGTACCTATTTCGGTTGCAATTTATTGCAATCTAGATAGACTTATTGATAAGACCTGGCAAATGTAAAAGACACCTCACTATCATTACATCGAAAATACATCGAAACCATAATTTAATATTGATAATCAATTAAAAGGATATCTTAATACCAATGGTTTAGCGTGGCAAACCGGGAACCAGAGGGGCTGCTAGCATCTTTGAAAGTAGGAATATTTACTATAAATTTTAATAACATGTAAATATTTTAATTATTCCTAGGTAAATACTCTTTCTTTAAATTGATGAAGTTATCTTGCACGTTTTATCGACGGGCAACACTGTTTGTACTGAGCTGTAATGCTTTACCATATTTTTATGTAGTGCTCGGATTGTTTACGACTAGATTTCATATGATATAATAACCAAAGTTCGGAATACAACAAATAACTGACTATAAAACAGAATAAAAAGAGTGAACAACAACACTAATCTCTTGACACACTTGACCTAACAGTTAACACCTTTTATATTGATAGATTTATCTTTTATACAATACACAAAGATAATAGAATAAATAAAGAAATACGTAAGACGGACCTATCACTAAGCAGCGATCTCTTACATGGTTCGCAGAAATACATATAAATATAAGAGATATAGGTATATCAACTCGGTACGTTGAGGATATAGAAAATAGAAGACAGTATAGCTAGGATTGTAAAGATACATAAATATATTAAGAATCTTAACTTGAGCTTTTAAATACTTATTGAACAGAGTTCAATATGTAAGTATTATTAACTATTATTATTGCTATAGTACTAAGAAAACTCCGTCAAGAAAGTTCGTGAATGATGATGCTCTGACAACAAAATTGAAAGAAAATTTGATTAAGTGTTAATTTTTTTAAACCCTTTGAAGTGGTCGTATAAACATATATTTCTAAAATTGCTATAATGGTTTAGATTATAAACGAAACATTCTAAGCGGTAATGAACGTAATTAATTATAAATACGATCATTTGTGGTTTGTAACAAAAATAACTAGGAACGTAGTAGGTACGGAGATAATAATACTCATCAGCGAGGACATGTTTCGCGTTCTAGTTTCGGCTCGCCTTATAGTAGTGTAGTGACCGACAAAACTAATATTATACTACTATGTACTATATACATAACTATAAAACTGATATGACACTGAGAATTATCCTTAGAACCGAGAACAATTTTGAAATAATTGGAAATAATCTTGAATACATATACGTACCTATACTATACATATATTTAAAAACATTAATAATAAATTATCAATTAAATAATTTGTTTACAGATAAGTAAATTAAGAATTAAACACTGGCAATTGAGTGCAAAATTGTCAGCATGGCAACATTCAAGATGCGTCAGGAGCCGAACGAAAATAATTTGAAATGTCGAAAATATCAGCACTCAACGGATATTTTATGCCCGAAGTAATTTAATAGTGGGTATCTGTTCACACCTGCGACAGCGACACGATAACGACACGGCAAAATCTATGAATAGTGCTGCTGCGACATTTTAACCATAGAAACACGACATTAATTGACAATGACAGTGTGATAGTGTTGCTGCGATGCAAGTCAGCTGAAGCGATAATTCACACGCGCGTCTGTCGCACTCTTATCGCACATTTGCAAAATGTCGTTCGTTAATTTAAACTACACATTTTCATACTTGCGCCGCAAAAGTAGTTGAGCGGCATTTTGTCAAGTTGTAGTGGTACATGTGAATAGACATTTACTTACATTTACCAGATGGCTGGTAAATCCGGGATTGTCCCGAAATTGCTTTTCATCGAGTCCAGATAATAGATATTAATAGTAATAATAATATATAATGATATTAGATCTAACAACTACCACTAATGGCCGTTGGGACAATAATTAATGAGTTAATCTAACGGCCACCACTGGTGCCTTTGTGTTTGGTGGAGGATATATCGATTAAATGATTTTCTTTTACCTTTTGACTTACAACAGTTTTTTTATTATTGTACGTAGCAGGTGAACTTGTCAGACCAGATCTTATTGAAAGCGGTTACGGTTGCTCTTTCTCATTAGTAATATCAAAGGTTAAATGAGGTGCCGGTTAAAAAAGTCCGGGGAAAGGTTATTCCATAATTATTTATTATAAATACTCAACTTGTTTTGATTTCCTGCCAGACTTTACCATATTAATTATTTTATAAGTAATATTATAAAAATACGCAGTAAATATACATAATTATATCGAGGTAAGTTGGTAACTTTTACACGATATAAGTATGTTTTACAGAGTAAATTTTTATTAAAGTTCACTTTAAAAAAATATATCTACAACTTAAATATTGTCATCATCAGTAGCCTTTACATATATATAAAGATGACAATTGAAACAGCGAATTTAAGGCACTTTCTTCGTCACTAAACAAGCCGAGAGTGACAGAACCGGCCACAGTTCCGTATACTACAAAAAAATTGAGAAACGCCACTTGAGGGAGCATTTCGTCCTTAAGCATTTCGACCTCTATTGTGATATTTCATGTTTTCATGAACTTGTTATCGATTTTAAATACCATATATAGGGACTTAGTTAAATACATACTTTATTTCACGCTCCATATTACTACCTACCGCCTAAAATCATCACCTAAGTAGAATTGTCCTAAGAAATTTAATTCAATTATGTTACACTATATAGATCTCCTTTTTTTACCTTCATAACTATTTTGTATACTTTTCTTTGTATTTTGATGTTCAGGCTATAAATGTAATGTAAACAAAGACGATTAAAATGTCAAATAATTTCCACATGGGTTCTAAGAAACTGTAAATAGAATTATTGTTAAGTTGGTTACATAGTATGTCCTCAACTTACACCACAGAGGTACTGGGAGTGCATGGTGGCGCACGCCCAAACGTCGTATATTACGAACAGAGCAGAGTCTTGCAAAGAAGAAGGCCGTCAAGTAAATACCGTACATTTGATTAAACCCATTTTAAAAATATTTAGATATGCTTTATCTTTTCTACATATTTTTATAAACATAATTATTACAGTCATTAAGAATGAAATTATTTCATCCGTTCTACTATTATTATATTTCAACCATATGGATACTTAAAAATACAGCTATTTATTAAATAATACAACACCAAAATCTAAACATCATTATCTGAATTAAAAACAAACCACTGAACATAGTTTTAAATTTTAACGTATTTTTATCCAGTTAAGTACACTAACATTCCATGCTATTGGTTGCTTAAAATCTACAAACGAAATTGGATCTCTTACCTTTTTTTTGCTGCTTTTAAAATAACTTTACATCTGCGAATATGACTTGAAATACTAATGTTACTGCTACGAGCCGCTTTTATTTAAAAAATAATTTTTACTTATATGAATGAACGTGGATTAATTGAATTAATAAACGTGTACACACGAGGCAACAGTAGAGTAGAACCGAAGTAAAAATATTTAATTCACACACATGGAACAGATGATGCAGGCGGCGTGAGTTGAGCTGCGTTCATTTGCCGGTCAACGTCAGACGCCGGTATTACTGGCCTATGTTTGCAGCTTGCGATCTCTTTCTTTCCCTCGTTATAACAAGTGGAGCAACAAGGATAGATAAAATGGATCAAAACCGGCCCTATTGTTTGCTCCGTCTCTTATATTTTTTCTCTCTTTCCATTTACAGTTATAGACTTATCTCATCCGGATCGAGTGATCGAATCGAGTCGAACTCGCACGTACCACGAACGAACGATCATCGAAGAATTCATCTAACAAAAATATTAGCTTTGAATAAACTGATTCAACATTATAAATGTTGTATGTATTATATTTTAGTAAATAATACTACTATGGTGGGTACAAGTGAAGAGAACGATCTCTGTTTATTAAAAAGTATTCGTCAAAAGTAACTATGGTGACTACATGAACTTGGCAGTTGTAGACGGAGTGAAGGTTGCCGAGTTAATGTTAATGAATTATGTAGTTATATAAACGATTGTATACGAAGTGTCTACGAGTCACCTTTATTTATTCTTTATTATTTCGCTATTTTATTCTAATTACTTTCGGCGCCTCTTGCTATAGTAGTTTCTATGTTATTTTATTTGTCGGTTTTTTAACTATTATTGACTATTCATCACTCATTATTTGTTTCTTTACTTTCTATCTTTTAGAACAATGCAGAAACTGTAATTCAATCATTAATAATTCGTTTCGTATTCGAGTGCGATAATCCCGAGAACCTGTGATTCGAATGCTAAGTCAACCAATAGTTAGCTCACTTCAGTCAGTTCAGTCAATTTAGTCAGTTTTAAGTTCAGTTAGGTGGGTGATCGTTGGACACGTTTACAGACGCAGCAAATTTGTTACGTAGGTATGCAACAAGTTAAGCTTAACATTTAACTTTTTTCTATATTAAACGTACCTTTCTATAATAAATTAATGAATATATTCTCCACGATAGACATTTGAAATGGCCGGAAGAAATGCAAGACGGGTACTTCAGTATGTTTCGGAACATACTATCACACCAGCTAGAAACTGTGAGTTCCTAATATAAATTATATATTAATAATATTATAGGTTTTGTCTACTAAATAAAGTTAATAAATTAAAGATTCAACTTAAAGTGAACATCACGTGAATTTTAAGCTCCACAATTTTTCCATTACATTTTAAGTATTTAATTTAAGGGTTTTCTGATTTTAAAATAATACCATATATTCCTGGTTAATAATAATATCCTTCATAGATACATATTAAACTTACTACTAAATACGTTTTATAAACGAAATAATATTTATGGTATGACTACTTTTTTATTTTAAAGTACCTACTATTTTAAAATTATTTTTAAATCTATGCAAATCTATACAAATATATGCAATATAGTTTGTTAATATTACACTTACTCATTTAAATATTTTTATCATACTATATATATATATATATTATCCTATGCTATACAGATGGAACTGCCAAAAGAGTGGTGGCATCAAAACCAGTTGTGGAAATGGATGGAGATGAAATGACTCGCATTATTTGGGAAAAAATTAAGGAGAAACTTATCTTTCCTTATGTCAAGGTAATGTCATATCTCATTCTCTTTGTAATGTTGACTACATCTTCAATTTTAACATATCAATATTGTTTTAAAGTTGGTACACTCATTATCTTGTACAGCAACATATTAAAACACCAGTATGTATTTAAACTATTGTAACTATTCAAGTTTATTCTATTATCTATTGATTATTAATAAAATAACTGCATACATTAAAGCAAACTGACAATTGATTAAACATTGTTGAGTATAAACAATGGAATGTAGCTGTTTTGTTACATCTTAGAAAATATTTATGTTTTTTTAATGGCTCATTTGTTTTTCTGAGGAGTTGATATTAATGGCCACTTTCAGTAATTTATAACCTCTGGATAAGTTAAGTAAACTGGTAAAGCAATAAAAACTAACATTATAGTGTACCTATTGATAGTTGTCAGGCAACTGAGTTTATGATTATGCATAGATAGAATATATTAAATTCAAGTCAATATTGCAATTTGTCAAAATAAAGTGCATATATGTAAGTGACAAGTGCATAGCTATAATGTCATAAATGTCCACATGTTGTTGGTACAACTCTCATTCAGCTTAATATAGATTAATTGGTACAATTATCTACAGCTCACCATTTGTTTATCAGGGTTGTCACTTCACATTCACATTGAAATGACTTTGGTCTACGTGAACAACACAAGAAATAATCTTGTCCCCGGTACTTACATATTTATCATTGTATTAGCTTGAAACTTAATTGACTTTCTTTAATTTTGTAATTCTTTCTGCCTTATCTTTCATATAAAATTCTTGTCACAATGATAGTTGTCATATTCCTCTGAAACAGCTAGACAAATTTTTATGAAATTTTATTTGCATATTCAATATGTCTGAGAATTGGCTATTTTCTATTTTCCATACCTCTAAGTGTTTTAAACATTTTTTTGGCTTTAAAAAATACATGCAACCCTAAATTTTCATCTTTCTATCACCAACCACTATTTTTAATAGCTTTTCAGTAAACCAATCATTTTTCATTATGCTTGATAACTGATTAATTATTATCTTTTTTCTAAATAGTTTTAATTTCCCTGAGCTTATGGCAATTATTTTTATCAAACATTATTCCTGGTATATTTAGTAATCTGTATATATAAATAAGGATGGTTGAATAAATATGAAATTAATGCTATTTGACCAATCATTATGAAAGTTGATACATATTTTTCCACAGAGAAGGATTGTATGCTATGCCCATTCATGTAAATCTCTACCAGGCGGCTCTGTCAAGTATAGTTTAGCTCATACATTTTTAAACTTTATAGCACCCGTGTGAAGCTGTAGTGGGCCGGCCTCTAGTAACGTTATAAAATGATTATCTTTTCTCCATACTTCTGCAGCAATCATTGAATGACAAGATTTAATTTCCAACAACATAATAATTATCCATCCGTATTAAAGCTTATGGGTCGGCCATAAATTAGTAATTCTGAATTTATAATAGCGTTATTCAAAATATGAGATTGGTTCTAGTGTGAAAAAGCTAGCACAGAGAGTTCGAGATAAATCCTTTGTAGGCTCCCTAACGAATGCCAATGGGGGTAGTTGTAATAGGCTCCCTAACAAAAGCCAATGGGGGTAGTTGTAATAGGCTCCCTAACGAATGCCATTGGGGGTAGTTGTAATACATGGCCTATTAAAATTTAGAATGTTAATGAAACAGAACATTTACAAATGCCTGCAGTTTGCAACAAAATGTGATTGAAAATTTGTTTTTGATTTGTAGCTATTTTGGGCACACCTTTTTTATCTACCCACAATATGTTAGAATTCAGACAATATTTTTTCCAAAATGTTTTATTGTAATTGATAATGCTCTATTTGGTTAATAGTTGATAACATAAATAAGGTTTTAACGTATTTGATTACCTAGTTAGATTGCAAAATACTTTTTAATTACTTATTTTTAAAATAACTTTAGTAGTAGGTTATGCTATTCTATCATAAGGGTAACATGGTAGGGAAGTTACATGTATTTTCTTTATACTAGTAAAAAAAAGTAGCAACAGACCAAAAATCTAGTGATATGGAAAAATATTTTAAATAAAAGGCAGATTAGTAAGAATAGTTTAAACGTCTGCGGACTTCAGATGATATCAAAGTCAATAACGAGAACTACGTTTTAGGGTTAACATAAACTGTGAGATAGGTAAAGGTCGCGTCGATTTAGGAGTTGAGGCGGTGATTTCCAGTATGTTCGTTACGCCAGTCGTCATGTAGTAAACTAACGTGACGTTACGTTTCAACGACTTTCCATTTCACGCTGATTTTTGCCAGTGTTTAATTGTTTTTGAAATAAAAAAGGTTACATTGAATAAAAATTTTGTAGACATACTTCTGAAGTAATAAACATTATAAAAGAAATATTTGGCTTTTAGTGCACATTTCCTATGTATGTTTCCTATTGTTTTTTAACCAATAAGGAATTTTATATCAGGCCAGGGCGAAAAGGTTAAAAAATAAAGCCGAACTTAGTTTTTAAAGTATTCCTCCTGTAAGAGAACTAAAACCAAAAATCGTAACGGTTGGTCAATCGGAGATAAATGTTAACGAATTTATTAATTATTTTATAGACTTAATAAATAATAACTTTCTATGAGTAGGTACTGCCCTGTAAGTTCGTTCACAGTAGAAACCTTGAACACCTTTTAATTTACACGTGTCTCTTGCGAGTTAAATTTAACGAACGTAAGGAAATTAGGTATTAAGCCAATTTATTCATAAGAAATTATAAATGAATAAAATTACTGAATTCATCATCATTATATTGTTTCGGAGAATTCAAAATTTGTTTCGGGTTCAAAATGTGAGATTTCAGAATCATGTATCTGAATGGTATGTAAACATTGGCTTTTTGGAACATCTAATGGAGATTGAATTTTCGGATCTTGTTGTTAAAGTAGTTAAAAATTGTAGTATACATTGCAATTCATTATATTTTGCTTATTTTCTACGATATCTATATCAGTATCTACACTTTTCATTTATTTATTGTATGTGTGTGCGAATGCAACCATGCATAAAGTTGCATTAATCAATATTTTATCAATCAAACATGAAATGACACGTATTATCCTAAAATTAATCAAATTAATGACATTTATCTTCATTTAAAATGCCGACTTGATTGCACGAATTATGACTGTTTAAATTATTTGAATTAATTAAGGCGATGTGTTGCCAGATTCTTAATATTAGTAGGTATATGTAAGTAATCGCAACCAATTTCTAGAGTGCGATATAAGAAACCATTCTTCCATCTGCAGAATCTATCTACGAAATAGGTTCTCCCTATCGTTTAAAAATTGTAAGGTTTTTTAAGTTTTTTTTCACTTGGCATTATATTTGTTTTTGCGCATTACTCTCTTTCAGAAAACATCCAACTAACTTGCATAAATGAAAGGTACCTTCTTAGTAAATCCCAGCTTTCGTGAAGTCAAGCTAAGTAAATGTTACAAAAGATGGTCAAATGTTTCTTAACATCGAATGCCTCGTTGTTAATAATGCCTAAAGTAAATTATATTTATTTCTGCAAAAACTTGTATTTTATTATAATTATGAACAATGACGAATGTTCGCAATATAAATTGAAAAATAAGTCAGAATAAGATTTAACGCGAGCTCATGATCGGGTTACTAAATGTTATCGACTGGAAGTGGTAAAACCGGATAGTTGAGGACCGGCTTATCATCGGTTACACATGCGACGATGAAGTTTAAAAAGTGTATAAGATATTGTTTCGACTGAATAACTTGAAACCACAGAAATAATACATGTACCTACTGACGTTTAATTTGCGTTACGTTTGCGTTTATATGGGTACTTTGATCTTTAATTGCGAATCTGATCACGCATGCTTGACACATACATAGAGAGAGATAGAGAAAGAGGGAGGGAGACATACGTATACATGTAGGTTCCCGCACAAATTAACATAATACATTTGTAGTACGTAGTACATTGTTTGTGACGCCTAGCTATATTAGAATAGTATTACATAACGCATTGTATAATTAATGTCTCTGTTATCGTCAGTTTATTGGGTCAATATTTGTTAAACAGATCCCTATTTTATATTTGCTTGCAGACGTGTACTGCTAGTTTAATCATACATACATTTATTTTATTTTGGAATTCCTAATTATTTTTATTTTTTGTTATTTTCTTAAATGATGATCTCATTTTAAAAAAAAGTTTTTTCTATAACTAGTTTCACTAGGCAGCGTTTTGCGTCACCGCTTATTCTATATTCATCCCATATCAACTTTAGTAGATCCTGTCTACAAAATGTAGAAATTGTTAGAATTTATATTCTTTAACTTCCTACAATTCTAGATCGGTTATCTGTTTGAGGATTAACCCATCGTCATCTAAATTTATCAGTTTGTCCGCTTGCCCCTCTTATCGCTAACCTATGTGAAAAAAGATTACATATTATGTGGACGATGTTATTGACCTCTATAAACATCGTTCAAACTGCTATATGTATATCGTTGTGTCGATGCCGATATATTTACGAGAATTCGTGAGTTTAAGGTGGTGTTCTATTATTTTCGCATTGACTAAAATTGAGACAATCATTCAGAAAATGTTGGAGACGCTACCATAGATTATGCATTTTAAAAATGTTTTTGTTTTAAGTTACAGGACAATATAATGATATATAACTTTACTTATTATGAACAGGACAGATTGTATTAAAGTATTTTTTATTGTAACATAAAATTATTTATGAACAGATACAATTATGCAAAATCAGATTTAAAAAGTAAATGCAGTGTATGATAATGATGTCAATTATTTAATGCTAACTTAACTGATTGGTTATTTATCAGAGTTATCATTATGCTCCGACAGTGCTATAACATAAAAATGTTAAGTATTCCAAATATTACAGTATAATTTAATGTCAACAGCTGGAATGTCTGTATTTCGATCTGGGTCTACCACACCGCGACGCCACCGAGGATCAAGTCACAATAGACGCTGCCCATGCTATTCTCAAACACAATGTAGGCATCAAATGCGCTACCATCACACCCGACGAGCAAAGAGTTGAAGGTATGTTTCATAGGTATTCTAAGGCTGACATTCCACGAGATATGTGCAGGGTAGCCGAGGTTGTGAGCGAGGACCACCAATATCACCAGTAGAATTACGCTCCGCTGTTACGATACGCGCCCATAATTCACTGCACAAGTTGAATATTGGAAGAAAGTAATTCTAAATGATCAAAACAAGAATCTGGAAACCAGTACCATTTTACAGTTTATTAAAACAGTAGATTTGGTGACCAGATTTAAATCATACATCTTTGGGTTATGTCTTGTGCAGATAACAATTATCATCTAAGCACTTTTGTTATAGTCAATAGTTATAATAAATTGATCAATTGTATTGACTAATGACAATGACTTACAAATTACCCCCGCCCAAAGATGCAAAGTCATCGACGGATATGGACAGGATGATATTGTTTTGAAAATGATTGCACATCCTCTGTTTTGGGTCACTGATATGTTTTCCGAATATATTTTTTAAATTAAAAATACTTCGGAACTATGTTACCACATTTTGACTAATCTGCTTGTATAATATTTTTTAACTTTACAGAGTTTAAACTAAAAAAGATGTGGCTGAGTCCCAACGGTACCATCCGTAATATTTTGGGTGGGACTGTGTTCCGCGAGCCGATCCTATGCAAGAGCATCCCACGCGTGGTGCCCGGCTGGACCAACGCCATTGTTATCGGCCGACACGCCCACGGGGACCAGTACAAGGCTCAAGACTTTGTAGTTCCTAAACCCGGCAAGGTATCAAAATTTATGTAACTATACTAAGTACCAACAAGCACTAATGCACACTACAATACATAATAGCCATACAATTAACCTATTATGTATGCAACATTATGTTTTCGTACATATACCAACTTTTAAGTTCTATTTTACTCTCTTTCGAGGATATATATTTTTAGTCTTCTTATTATTTTTATAATATGATTACATTTCAAGTAAATCGTTAGCAATAAATTATGCAAGTATATTATGATATTAAGTTGATTACTTAATTAGGTAGTAATCCATATGTAAAAAAAATCTACTAAACATTTAATTAAATATAACTAAGCCATCATGTTGAGTGATGATTGTATTCTAATACTGTAGGCTGAATCAACACGACTCACGACATTATAAAATCAAATTAATTATGTAACACAAACATTTGGTTTAAATAGATACTTTTAAATTTTAAAAATACATTAATGTCTGGCAAGTCTCGTGACTGCGAGTGCAAGGTCTGCAAAAATATTATTTAGTTAACTTAAAATTCTGCCCTGTGTGTGTTTTCAGGTGGAGTTAGTTTACACAGCTGCAGATGGTTCGGTAGAGAAGAAACTTTTGTATGACTTCAAAACCCCGGGCGTTGCTTTGGGCATGTACAATACTGATGAATCTATACGATCATTCGCTCACTCCAGTTTCCAGGTAATTACAAAATCCTACATCTATTTAAAATAATAATAAATACACTATTTTTGTATCATTACGACACACGGTATTGTTCGTTACAGGTAGCCTTGCTAAAGAAATGGCCGCTATATATGTCAACCAAGAACACAATTTTGAAACGATACGACGGCCGCTTCAAAGATATTTTCCAGGAAGTCTATGAAAGGTATAACAGGAATAATATTAAATTTTAGCTGATTTTAGTAAATAACATTTTGTTACGAATATAAAAGATAATCTAATGTCGAAATATCTCTTTCACAAATCTATACTAGTTTAGTGAAGAAAAATTGTGGGTAGTAAATTAATACAGAGTATTATTTTTAGTTACTGGAGAACGAAAGCACGATATTTCTTAAATAGTATTTAAGATAACAGAATACAGTATTCTTTATTGCACTCCAAAGATAACAATTGGAATTTACATGACGACACAAGTGTAAGCGATTCAGGGCCTTATCGCTCGTCTAGTTATCATTTACAGCAAATTTGGCATAATGTAAAATAAATACGTATTGAAACATTAATAATTCACAAAAAGTTTGTGTTCAATAACTATTTATTATGAAGATAAGGTCAGAGATATACAAATATAAATACAGCGTGATAAGTTTAAGTAATCTTAAGAAATAAACATAAGAATAGATAGATGATAGGAATAAAGTATTTAGGGCAGGTTACGCAACGCATGCATTAAATGCAACCGATTTATCGAAGGCAATTAATTTTAGTATACTATGTAGGAACACTTGATACCACGAGTCTGATTCTTATCGCTTGTATAGCACGCAATAGAATGTCGTTCATGCCAAAACAGTCGTTTTTCCCGACGTGTGGCGAAGACTTGTTATGTCGTACGGAACATCGTTCAGTAGTCTTCAATACCCCCGCAGTAGAATTCCCTGTGTCGCGGGCGGGCATGAACAACACAAATAACACGTCACTAACACCCATGACCCGAGAACAAATATTTATCTGTCACATAAATATTTGCCCCGGGATTCGAACCTAGGACCCCTCGCTTCGCAGGCAGGGTCACTACCAACTAGGCTACGGGGTCTTCTAAGTTAGTAATTATATAGTTAGTGATCTCACTCGAAGTTGGTCACAGGTACATTGATCTTTGAGGATGATCATCTTATATATAAAATTCTCGTGTCATAATGTTAGTAACCATACTCCTCTGAAGATCTTTACGAAATTTTATTTGCATATTCAGTAGGTCTGAGAATCGGTTACTACCTATTTTTTATACCCCTTAGTGATAATGGATGTCCACTCTAAACATTTTTCTTTTAATTTTCTTACAAAACTTAGTTTTTATATTTTTATAATGAAGCCTTAAAAATACATGCAATCCAAAATTTTCATCCTTCTATCAGCATCCCGTATTTTTTAAATCATTTTAGTAATTTAATATTTTTTTATCCCGCTCGATATCTGATTAATTATCGTCTTTTTGTGAATGTTTTTCACACTATTTCAATTAAATTTATCTCTAAGCTTATTATTTTTATTAAAGTTTATTATTATTAGAAATAATTTATAAGGATAAACAACGTTTGTCGGGTCAGCTAGTACCTATATAAAAATAACTAGCTATCTAGAGCACCTTTTAGACTAGAATACGATTGCTATAACACATCGTTAGAAGGCAGAGATAGGTGAGTTAGAGGTACTTCCCCGGACGACCGTACATGTCCTACCACCTAACCGAGTATGAATTTTCCATAGTCTAATTTTATGTGATAGCCTAGTGGTTCGACGTTGGTTCCTCGAACGTGGGGGCGTGAGTTCGAATCCTGTACGCATCTATAATTTTCAAAAAGGTATGTGCGTATTACTAGTTAATTATCACTTGCCTCGGTGAAGGAAAACATCGTGAGGAAACC
>DWPA01003535.1:0-13948 GCA_018251375.1 Calpodes ethlius
ACCAGAAGTGTTAATGTTTTCCAAAGCGTTTAGTTTCATCTCTTCATTTTTCAAAATTTGACTTCTTTTCTCTTGCAACTGAGCCAAAAGTGATCCTTTTGTTGCTTCTATGTTCTCCTGCTCGGTTCGTTGAATTATATTGGAGTTAAAATGTTGTATTTTATTTAATTCTTCCTGCAATGGTGTCAAATCTATTGGTGGTGGTGGAGGTGGGAATTCTTCACTTGGCTGTCTTGAGTGGTTTACGGAATTCATTGGGCTCGGATATGGCGGTAAATCAAAAATTTGTGGTGATCTTCTCACTGGTAATGCACAATCAACTACATCTACTCCATTATCAAACGCATTTGTAAGATTTTGAATATTGTTTTGCGATGGTTGTATATTTGGCAAGGTATCTCTTTTAACCGGGCTCTGTTCTTGATGTATCATTGCTTTTGTAACAACTGTGTGAAAATTTTGAGATGGTGAATCTTCTAATCTGTCGTAATGGCTCACTGTGTCCCCGTCATATGAGGGTAAGAACGGTAATGACTGTGGCTCATCACCATATTGTTCCGAAAATCCACCATCTTCTTCATTGTCCTGAGTATAACCGTAATCGTTGCGACCGGTAGGTAAAGGTTGCTGTGGACGCATTTGTATGCCGTGCTCGATTGCTTCTGATTCGAACTTAGTCCCGCTAAGTTGAGAAGTCGTCCGAAGCGGTGGCGGTGGAGGTACCTTTGCTGCAGTCAATATTTTTCCGGCGCTACCATGAAAACTTTTTCTCATTAATTTACTCCTCTCCAAATTTGGATTAGTACCACTTGCCACAGTATATTCTAAGTGACCTTCAGATAAGTAACCACTTAAATTTGATTTGTCTTCATTCTTTCTTCGACCGACTTCACCATCATCTACAGATGATACATGTTTATCTTTGTTACTGGAATCAGTATTTGCACCTGCACCTTCAGTTAAATCTGGCATTGATCTATTTTTTCTTCGAATTAATCCTCCCATTAACAATTTTCTTCTTATTTTGTGCTGCTTTTTGTTTGCTTTTTTATCTTCAACCTTTTCTTCTTCCTTTTTCTCGTTTGCAGCAGGAATTTCTTTCCGTGCTCGAACCCGATCTTCACTTCTTGACCGTTTTTCTCTAACCTTTTCCTCTTCACGAGACTTATGTCTCGGAGGACGTTCACGAGGTAAATTATCAATATCATCTTCAGTAGTCTTGGGTGATTTTTTAGAAGATCCCTTTTTCTTAGGAAGAGTTGCATAAATTTCAATTGTAGTATTTTCTAGACCACCTTTTGTGTTTCTTACAGGGACGTTTTGGGGTATTTCGGTCATTCTATTCCCCGCCATACGTCTCTGAAGACTGCGAGCTCGCATTACACAAGTGTTATGTTTCATTCTTGCGAATGTCATCGTATGTGGATTATTGTATGGAGCGTCCATCGCAGCACGAGCTTTTGATGCTGCTGCATCACATAGTACAAGCGCAGTTTCGTAATCAGCGGCATCTTCCGCATGCCGAGATTTTTCAAGTAGCCTGTCTGCTTCTAGACAAAGCGCTTCACAGTCCCCTCGAGTTGTAAGCTCTGGTATTTGGGCTAACTGCAAATTATGTCGTAGACCTTGTTGAAGTGGTAAACTGTCTGTAGAGGACAAGGAATAAGAATCGTATCCAGCGTCACATGACCCTCCACTAGATAGTTCCCCTTTTCGAGTGGGACTACCTGGCACACTTCCTGGCCCTCTTCCACGCGGATACATATAAGGACTTTCTACAGTAGAAGACGAAGCAGATGAAGCACTGTTGCGATCTCCACTCCAATTTCCTGAATCCCTACGTGCCCTGGGGCGCTCTTGTGTATCGGATGCAGAACTTGCACTAAGACTACGAGCTAATTGAGCTCTACGACTGGCTTGAACTTCTAACATGTTTTCTACAGCTTTTCTGCTAACGTAGTCATTCTCATTATCAGGCCCCGGTGTAACAGCGCGCCTCGCGTAGCCTGCAGCAGGGCGTTCCGGCGCAGGGGTTACT
Source organism: Calpodes ethlius (assembly GCA_018251375.1). NCBI lineage: Eukaryota > Metazoa > Arthropoda > Insecta > Lepidoptera > Hesperiidae > Calpodes > Calpodes ethlius. Next base: position 2,039 of record DWPA01003535.1, read on the forward strand.
GCTCGTCTTGGTTCGGGAGCGGGAAATGGCACCACATCTTTAGGAGCATGACGCGTATCACATGGTGTACCATCGATAGCTGCATAGAGTAGTAACAAAGGTTGGAAACGACCTCGACGACATTTTTCAACAACTTGGGACCATTCAGGCCCAATCTCTTTGACATCAGCGTCATCAAAGTATATCCATAAACGTAATTTGCTATGGAAAAAGAAGGTTGAATAGTGTTTGCCGTAGTATGTAACGAGGCCAACAAGACGGTGAGTAGCTCGCGCCGCCCAGGCGCGGTCTACACATGCATGAAATGCATCAGTGGGTCGAAGTTCAGTCCCCAGAGCTGCGTAAACGGCTGATACATGTTCTGCAGAAGGTCGCTCGGAGTCCCAAACCATTCCAATGGACACCACTTCGGGACGATTCATCAGTGTTCTGCAAATTTGAATTTTCGCTCCACATGCATTCTGGAAAAATAACCGAAAAACCAGTGAGATTCGTTACAAGTAAAATTACTTAATCCAACAATTTACACCACAGAACACAAGACAACAAAATTGAAATGTTGAATGTAAAATATAAATATAAATATAATATTTACCGGACAATCTCTGATATCGCCCATTCCACCTGCTTTCCGCAGAAGCAGGCCGAAACTATCTCCATGTTCACCCAAAGCAGCCTGGGCAGTCAAAGCGGTAGCCGATACATAATGCACCATCTGAAAATACAACAAAATACTTAAGTATAAACTATTTTTTGTAAAAACAATTTCTATGAATGATTTACATAAATATTATTTCAGCTTTATAAATTTGTGTTACAGTAGCATACTGTAGAAAATGTGTTCGCCGTTTATTTAATTGACGGCTGAGGACCTCCAGTATAATATGAAGATGTGTAATCTCACCTGAGTAAAAGGCAGTGGTTCTGAGGTAGCTTGGCAAGCGCCGCAGACGGACTGTTCGACGAGCATCATGGCGAACTTCCGATGAGGCACGCAGTGAGGAGCCCTGCATGCGTCATCGTCACGCTTGTCGCCGGTGCCCGCCGCGACATGGGCGTGCACCCTCAACAGGAGATGTTCGAAGCATTCGCTAGCATCGGCCATGCAGCCCAGTTGGAAGCGAGCACCATTGCCACCCAGGGCACGACGTAGTCCATCGGCTGCCGGTGCTCGTTCCGCGGACCATTGTAGTTGAGCAAATAGTTCCTGAAATCAAGTAATTTTTATTATTATATATTAACCTCACATAAGTTATCATTAGAAATCACGGTGGCAAAGCAAAACGTATTATACTATCACATCTACATTAAGGTATCATTTCAATATGAAAATTTATTAAATAACCAATTTGAATTCGGTTAAGGTGATTACTTTCATTTAGTAACTGCCTATCGCTTATAAATTGCAAGCAGTCCGTACAAGGAAATCGTAAATGTCCCCTTTCTCTTTGCTATCGGCCCATTGCAAGAACAAAATAAGCAAGAATTAAGGACAGCGATTTCATTTCGCCAATGTTTCAATGTATATATCGAAGAAATGTTCTCGGGGAAAAATTTTAAGTCAAATCCGGTCCTCAACGAAAGCTGGCAATCATAAATAACTGATTCGAATATTCGGCGAGCGATATCAAGTTTTACAGCGCCGAGCGTAAGTTTGAATATCAGGTAAGTAGCAAAACGAGTTGCAGCGTTGGAACAAAACCAGTATAGCACGAGTGATATGATAGGTCACGATCGCGGCGTGACCTGGCCACGCGGCGTACGTCGTACACTCGTAGTAACTATAGTTTCGTAATTGACACTAAAATCAGGTTATTGATCGCCCTAAAATAAAAAATATAATTTAGTCTGTATGCAAGTAAATATAAACGTACACATATATATGTTTTTATTTAAGAGTGGTATTTAATGTAATCATCAATAAGTTTGTTAGTGAACGGTTTAACTGTTTGAGATTATCCGATGGGACCAGCCAAATAATACCTTTGTTTCGACCAGAGAAGGGTTCATGGTCTTTAGTAGTTAGTCCGTAGGTACTTTAATTCGAGAGGTGGTTTATCCTAACTTGTTAGTATTACGATTATTTATTTACGCTTTGTACCTGAATAAATTGTAATTGAACGTGGCAGGTCAAACAGTAAATCAATGTGATGGCGGCTATCATTTAAGATAAAAAGGTTGTAAATTTAATGAGCAATCTAAGCGAGTATCCGGCGCCTGCGCATCGAACTTGGACGGACGCAGCTTGCGCCGTGCCTTCCGCTGCCCGTGCTCGTGCAACGGTTATGACGACATCAACGAAAAACATTTAGGAATCACGAAAAGTAATCGTTACTCTACAGATAAACAGTCTGTTTTATTTATAAGACTTTATTTTTAAGACAAGACATCAGTAACTTTTCGATCCATCGATTTATTTATTTATTACAGAATTTATCTAATTAAAAGCAATCGCCCGTTTGGTGTACTTCGTTAAATTTCGTATAGGGCTTCTTAAAACCTAATGCGCTGCGCTTACGATTCAAGCGACTTACCTTATTATCATGATAATTAAAACAACGGAACTAATGCATCACACTTATGACAGTAGTGGCACAGACGAACCGGGGTGATGTGAGAACGAGCGACTATCGGCTGCTATTGTTGCGTGAGAATGGAGCGGTGAACGCTCCCAGCGCTACTCGTGATTTCTGATTGCCTAGTACTTTGTTCTTACTCATTTGTGATTATACAATTTTCTTCTCGATTATTTTACATTATAGATTATTTACTGTATAGAGAAATAACGTTATTTCTCGCCACAACTACATTTAAACAATAAATAAATAACGAAGGTTACCATTTTATCACTTTAAAAATTAATATTTTATTACCTAACCGTACGTGTTATAAGCCCAAGCTTTATGCGTCGCACGTGCTTAGAACTTAAACGTAAATTTTAAAACTATGTTCAACCATTGTCTTATTATTTCTATAGGGAACAATAGCTTATTCAAGGCGCGAGTTACAGCAGCGGGCGGGCCGCTACAAGCTATACATATTACTGTCTTGTTTTAAATATTCTTCGGACAAATTGCCTTTAAAGCCTCCACACAATAGCCTTTTACGGGGCCAGTAACGAGCAATGCATCACAATTTGTATTACTAACCGTTGCCTGCAAAAACATGGCTTTCGTGGTGCTTTGCCTCTATTTTATTAACATGTCTCGGCAATCTTTCTTCGTTATTCTTTATACTTACTACCCGTCTTATTGAATGGTAGTCAAAATACAAAAATGAAATAAAATATAATACTCTTTTTCGAACTTTCTATCTGCGTTCCAAGCGACTAAACTTAATACCCATTATTAGGTAATAATTTATAAATAAAAATAACTGTTATCGAAAAACGTCAACATCAAAAAAAAAAAAAAAACCACATAAATGTTAGTGAATATGGAAAAAAATACTAGTGACTATGTGTTGAAACTTCTTATATCACTTTTAAAGACTCATATCAAACGGGTCATGTGTGCTGTCTGAAAAAGGGAAGAGTTCAAAATATTTTACCATTAGCGGTATCCCACCTAACTACTGAACGTGGACCAAGTTGTTTAAAATGATGTTGATCATTACGTTTGAAACAAAACAAAAGGCTTGGACGGGTAAAAATTATATAAACTGCGTAAAGGATGAGTAGGTACACTAAATATAACTCGTAAACTTACTCTGAACAGGGATAGAGTAGTTTGGCTTAACAAATTCTCCGCGGCTTCTCTCCGAGCAGCCGAAGGTGGCCGAGACCGCGGCAGAGTGTTGTGCCTGACGCCAGCCAGCGAGCCCACCAACATCATATCCTTAGGCGGCAGCAGTTCACGGTCCCGGAGACCTTCGATCTTCTGCTTCTGTATCGCCGTCCCGCTCTTGCCGGAGCCATCGCTCGTCTCCTTACGTTTGTACCGAAACTTGATCATTTCACCGACTAGTCCGCATCTCTCGCACTGACTATACGATTAACTCAGCGAATTAAACCAACTCGCTGCGAATCTTCATTCTGATTCCACATGCACGCCGGTCGTGATCGAAGACAATGGTTGCGCGCTAAATATACATATCTCAATCAGTGTCCGCAAACAACTTCGTATATGGCAATAAGTAAACTAACCACGTACAACTGAGAAACTTCATTAGAATTTTGCTCGGCCGCTTAACTTTAATACGCTTAGCTATGTTCGGATAGCGAACTTAACTATATTATTATTATGTGCCTTGTGTGAATAAAAAAAATTTGGCGGGAAGACACCAGTTGCGTAGCTAACGTTCAGGTAGAAACCGCGGCGCAGGTGTTTCAATAATAACACTTTGAAAACAACTGTCGCGTTACGTCACTGTCTAACTAAAACTAGCTAGGTACTCCGACTTAACTACACACGGTTATCACTGGTAGTAAACTTTTATCAATTACGTAAGTTACTAAAGCTTTTGGAGCGCGCGATCGGTTGAGAGCAGGCTTTCGAATAGACTGACTTGACTTGACTGAAGGCAACGTGCGGGGGCGGGAAAGCCGAGCGCCTCTACCTTCCAGGTACAATTTTTTGTATTCTATTGTTAACGTAACTCACGTGGGTACGACTCTGTCTCTTTCTAACTTGGTGCCCAAATATAAATGGCTCTCTATCTATCATGGTGATACGGTGCTTTGTTTATATTTCTATGAAGATAAGTTAGACGGTTTTTCCATCACTTGAAAAGATTGGCTTAATTTACAAAGGAACACGTGCAACCTATTTCATGGTCCTGCTAATTTTTACCCGCTTTAGGTTTAAATATTTAATCTAAAGTATTTTAGCGTGTATAAGTTAATAGGTGTTTTATATATAGGAATTAATAAGAGTTTTTATATTTTTAAAGTAGTATCTATACTAGTATATATTCTCTTCGCTAATACTTTGTATAAAAATGTATACCTAACCGAATAAGAATTGTGAAAGGAATAGGTATCTGTAGTTAGGTATATTTTTTAAACACTTTTGAATACAGCCATTATTACTATAACCTAAAAAGGATTTAATGAATCGTAATACAAAAATCCGTGGTGATTCATCATGGAATTTAAACGGATGTATAAACTAATTGATTAATATGTTCTCTCACGTCAAACTCTACGGGGACCCAAAATAAAATAACACCCCATAAAAATGTTTGAGCCCTCCGTCACTGCGTATTTATCATATCAACGCACTTTCTACATGACTCAGAGTATAGGCATGTTGGGGTCTTCAAGTTTCAAGTATTTTCTTGTCTCAGTTTTGATAGGGGAGTTTCTAAACAAGTATACCCACTTGTGTAGTCTAATAGTGATAGACTTTCAATATGTTTGCGATGTTTTTTCTTTGAGAAAATCACTACAATTTAAAGTAAACTTATATCGCGTTTTTTATCAAAACCTTCTAGTTACTAACCTATACTAATCAATTGCACAATGAAAATACTGTTTTTAAACAGAAGATAATTTTGTAATACCTTCAGCTTGAAATACAAATATTTTTATTTATGTAATTAACTATTTATTGAAGACCAAAAACTAGGTATTACAATGGGTAGACTTAAGGCCTAAGAATGTTTGAAATTGTTAAATAATATAAATACGCAGTTAAACTTCTGAGCTCATAAGCTACATAACTTTTCACAGAACTATCGTGACTAACAACGTCCACCACTTAAGGTAAACACAAAAAAATACCGCCCACACCTACATAGCTTTTATTCGACATGTCCTCATTGGGTTTGCTCCTACATGACTTCTTTCCCGCGAGATAATTATACGTTAATTAATAATTATCATTGTAGGCAGATATTTAAAATAAGACACACCAAAATTAATCTATCTTTACATTCATTGACTCGTATATTAATTAGCATTATAGATAACGTTTTATATGTAACAAGCTGAACCCTGCGCGCGTTGCTATGCCAATATAAAATTAATTGTAATGACAGTGGCGCAACCTGTCGAAAATTGGTCGTACCAACTTAGAAACCTTCGTGGACTCATACACAACTTTTCTAAATATTATCACATGGTTAAATGTATCGTTTACGATTCTATAAAGGACATATAGACAAACATTATTTTTTATATAGTAGATAGATAAATGAAGAATCAGTTTTATTATTTTCAACATTAAATTCCTTTGATAATCATTTTATTGATACTTTATTGGTTGGAGTGAGGATGATGTTATGCGATCGAACAATATTCAAGCGAGCGGAGTCCATATCCGTGAGACATTTCTCACAGCGCGATCCAGTTACAGTCTCAGTACTTCAAGTATAACGGAGTGTGAGAAATTAATCACATACAAAATTGAAAACACCTTTTCACTCCAAGTAGATAATGTAATTTCTTTGTCAATGCGACGATTTCATTTATCGCGAGTGTGATTATTAATAATTTTTATTTTAATGAATAATTAATTTGTATGTAATAGGTTCTTTAGCTTTTATGGAGTTGAATCAAATTAAAACTTTGAAATTTCATCAATGAAAAAATTCACAGTCTACTTTACATCCGGAAATGTTGCAAAACTCGTCTGTTGAACCGGATAAGGAAAATTCCGAACACCGTAACAACCTTTCCTTTAGGCCTTGGAAGGAATTTCGTCATCAGTTCTTGGAACAGAGGGTATTCAAGAGGCGGCACCGCTCGGCGCCTGCGCATATATCACGGCTCACGATGTATCAAGTCGACCTCTTGCGAAGGCCTGCGTTTACATTGTAACAGATTAGATGTTGAAGATAGCTACAGAAGGATTTTAGATGTAAACCAGTTGCAAAATATTACTGCAATAAAGTTAAAACAATAGTTCATGAATCAATACCTTTTTTGGATTTCTTTGAGGTTGAGGGGTTATGATATTTGTTCTGTACGCGCTCAGCCTTCAAGCGTGGCTAGTCTGTACATACATGGCTTCAACGAATTAAATGTTTATTGCAAGCTTCGTAATGTTTGTCTTCGTAACAAACTGTTTCGCAGAATTAGTACATCTATGACTATTGCTAGTACTTTGTTGCAGTGTTGTAAATTGTAACAAATCCGAATAGGAAATTCTAATTTCGTCTTTAAACCTCTGACGCAGCGGCTAACTATCTAAGGTGCTTAACTAAGTGATAGTAATACGGATCATCTTAAAGCGACACCGTGGTCCATTGCTGCATTGCATTAAAATATTAAAGTAATAAATAGTTATATGAAAAAATAGTTTTTGTCAAACGATGAAGGATGTTAAATCCACTATGTTTGAGTTTGAATTTTAATGGTCAACGTAAACGCGTAGCTAAGTACATAATTTTACTTACTTGATAAACTAATAACTGATATAACATATATTGTGATTGTATTTATCTTTTAAAATTAATTAAGATCTGAATCGTATATGTCTTTAAATTAAAAGTTAAATATAATCATTGATACTGAAATCAATAACTTCTGTTTCGATTATTATTAAAACCTTTTCCGAGGGACGTTTGAATTTCTGATATAATTCACATTAAGTATTAAAATCATTCAACGTAGTAACTCGATTGTAATTAGTAACGAACATTTACATTTTTATTTATTATAATGTAATCTAATATTATGAATAAATTATTATTACTATATTTCTATGTAAATTTAATTTAGATGAAACCAATAACAAACTGGATAAGTATAAAATATAACTTTTATATTGATAATGATTAATACAGGAACTAGTTAAATTAGAGCGAGTTTGATAAACTCTTGCGTGTACGTTTCAATTGATTGTACGGTGAATTATCGTAGCCGGCTGTAATCAATTTGTTCTACGCGCAACATCTAATTCAATCACAGCAGTACGATTGTGTAAGTAAAAACTCCACACAAGCGTTAGAGCGTAGATAGAGGTCTGTGTATTTATGTAGTGTCCGTATTGACATTTAGCCAAGGAGAAGTAAAGATTACAGACGTTTGAGTCGAAGTTGCCAAACTGGTAGAGCTGTTAGCAAACGAATTGATGTAAAATTTTTTTTCGCGCTGATTAAGGTTTGGTAAGTTTGTTATTGCTTTACAGTTTACGAGTAGTGAGCTGATCTTGTTATGAATCGGAAAATCTTCATGTTTTAACTACGTTATCGAGACGATGTAGCAATTTTGTATCAGGCATTTATTTTATCGTGTGTGGCGGTTTTTCTTCTGGGTTTATAAATTAAAATTGAAATAATTACGAATATGCATTACAACCGTATATGAATTCTCGAATCTTATTTTACTGCAAAAAATACGCGTTGAGATTAAAGTAATAAGAGTAAAAACGTTCTGTATATTTACTGTAACAGTATTACCTACTTACTTTTACAGTTAGTATTGATATTATGAATATCAGGTAACAAAGTTAGGAACCACGTTACTCCACGTTGGATATTCTTCGTAAGACGAATTTACAAACAGTGGCGAAGACAAATGAAGCATTTCACGACAAACTTGGTGCATGTAGGACAAGTGTTTAGTAAATATTCTGATACGCAATGTACAACACAAGTGTACAAATATGTCACGCGGAGTGGGCGAACAATGGGTCCCAAGTAATGACATGTAATTAGTGGGGCATTACAACAACTGTTCTGAGCTTCGATAGCGCAATTAAAATTCAATCATTACATTAGCCCTACCTACGTAGAAACAAACGCACATCGGTTTAAAAAAAATAAAAATGCACCGCTATCAAAATATCTGCATCTTATGCGTTTTAGAGGTACGTACGTTCGGATATGAATAACATGTTATTTCATAAAATAAATATGTTTATTTATCAGCACTAGTGTTGTTGCTCAAATGATGGATAGAATTTATATATATATAAATTTGTAGAAATAATAATCAATTAGGGTTTTCATATTTGCATGTATAAAACTTTATTCTGTTTTGATACAAGGTTACGATTATAATTTGCGAGTGGTAACTAGGTACATACTGGACTAGTATTCCCGAAGCCGCTATTTTTAGAATTCACACGAAGGCGCAAAAAAATTCACCGATTTCAAACTACGTATCCCAGTGTCGGTGGAATTTGGCCGTGAAGGAGGCGGAACGTTTATCTATTGCAATAATGAGTTGTCGCAGACACATTTAAATAAATTAATGCTTAAGGCGCTAGCTATGACGTGCACTCATGGAGTCTTAGCTACAAGGCTAACGACTAACCACTACTAGAAATCACTTCCAATCGATACACTATCACAACCGCTCACTCGTTTATTACACTAAGGTAAACGATAATGACCTTTGACACTAAACACTTACACTTACGCGTTAGTTATAGAAATGTCACAAGTGACCCGCGGGGGAGCTTGCGAAACACTGCGAGTGTAACTTGAAAGTGTTTTTCGCGGGTAAACTGGTAAACACCGAACTGTACACGTAAACACTTGGCGGTATTAATATCGTGTGTAGGTTAGTTTATTTTTATATTTCGATTTATCGTTATAGATCTGTACGTCCTCGCGCGGCGGTAGATACGCGGTGTAGTGCCCAGGCGCACAGTGACAGGCTACAGACGCTCATGTGCATGACAAAGATAGTAACGAAGGCTCTGGCGCCTAGCTCGTAGTGCTGCGGGTGCGAGCGAGACGGAAGAGAGGCTTTAGCGGGAGTCCGGTTACGTATCTTGTACTTGATATAGCAGAGATGAGGTCTTTGTAGACGCTACAGGAGCTTAATTATTTTTACATGCCCTTCTCTTTTATACGCAATTTACACCTTTCAATCCTGAGGATACTTTTTAGAAGATTTAGGAACATTTGTATTTTTTGTAATAATAACAAGTATAAAATTATATTAATACGTATAAGTGTCTAATTTTTTTATATCTCAAGTTAGGTATTGGATAAAGACCTAATATTTTTATGTTAATCTTTTCCTAAAATTAGACCTAGAATAGAAAGATATAGATATATAGAAAAGATAGATAAATATGTGTTACGTTTATGTAATTTTATACTACATTAAACACACCTTCAACTACACATTATACATTGCTAACTATTAAAAAATTCAACAGAGACATCTAATCTCTACTTTTAAATAAACTTTCAGAGTTAAGTAATTGCCCATTTCGTGAAATCTCTCAGATCATCGACCGAGCAAGAGTTAGATCAAAGATATCATTTTAATTAAGAGGCTATTATCCGTTACTTTTTATAAATGCTAATTAAGAAGCAACGTCGCATCGGAGTCAGAATTAATTCAAGTGTCCATCGAAACACGAAACTGTTGAAGTAGGTGAGAGGCTGAAATCTAGAACTTGAATAAGTAGGTTGTATGTACTCGGCTTGAATACAAATACGTAATAATCGAACAAGAAATATGTTATACCAGTGTGTTTTATATTAAAAACAAGTTCTGATACACTTCCGAGAATATGGTGAGTAGTTAAAGCAGTTTATTAAGAATTTTATAATAATAAAATAATAAAGCAGTCATATCCAGTTTTATGTTTCTTATACCTGAAAATTAGACCGTGCTTGGAAGATCTGGGATTGAATCCAGTAAGTAATATTACTCTTGTATTTTTTTATCAGGGTAAAGATATATTTGGAGATAAACTAATAGGTTGTCCAGAAACTTCGTGCCGATATTCGGTAGGTAGCGCGTGAGAGCTGATTGAATATATCACAATTATTGAAAAGAAATGACATGTATACACAGTACATTCCAAAAGAGATAGCTTCAGCTATATTTGGAAAAAAGTTTGGGTACGATCATCTGCATCTAAGTAACTTGATTCGATGTTTTTTGCAGCACATACGTGACAAATGTTGAGTATGCATAAGGTCGCGTCGCGGTCGCTTACCAGCTTGTGCAAGTCGATGCTGTTCCACGAATGAAACAACGTAACTTCAATACATAATAGTGCAATACGATGCTTATCTTTGCCAACTGGTGAGCGTATGCACTCAGATATTCGCAATCTTCTGACGTTAACGGTTTCTAACGCTTTCCTAATAGTTTCTTCAGGTTTGCCCTTAGCGATATCATTTTACTTTCATTTCTACTTCCTACACTAACAGTAGGTTGGGTGAATGTAAGAAATAACTAATTGAATAATAAAAAAAATATATATTTTGACAAACCGCTCTATCTAAACTTTATTTATTGAGAAAAAAAAATACCATCTCTTAATTAACCTCCTTTAGTTAAATGGACTCTTTAAGCTATTAGTATAGTGTTAATGGTCTATGACGTTGAAAACTTGTTTATACCTTAAAAATAGAGGCATTTTATAAATTAATATTAAAAAAGTAAAGAAAAACTAATTTTAGACTTTTCATGTCAGCTTAATTAATAAACAATAGGATGTTTTCTATAACGAAAGGTATGATAAGAATTTATAGAGAAATTTCACTTGCAACAAAATCTCACAAATTTGACGATGCTGGTACGTAAACATAAAGAATCCCTTTGAGCAATTTGTATAGAAATGGGAGTAGTTCAAACTTTAAACCATAAAAGAGCCAAATGTCCGCAAACGTTCACACGGCAATAAAAGACAGTTTTTAACAAAAGCAATAATAACCGAAACTGAATCACTGTGTGCCCAAAGCATCATAAATAAGTAGCTTATTTCTTTAAATCTTTATTTACTCTGTACAAAACCCGTGCAGTAACCAGTAATGACCGACTTATTTATCTTAGTGTATACGATTATAACACCAATATTTTCTAATATATATGGCATATCGGTGGGAGACAGCGCCCCCGCCTGGAATTATATTTCTTTACTACGTACTATTTTTGTCCATAAAATTATTATTTACGCATTTGTACCTACGACGGAACGAGCTAAACCGATATGCTTCCTAATGAAAACTGAATTAACTTTCCCCTTTGGACTAGACGATGAGTATGCCCTT
>DWPA01003536.1:0-13947 GCA_018251375.1 Calpodes ethlius
ATTAAATGAAAGAAAAGCACATTTTCTGAAAATAAAACCTAGCTAGATCGATTTATCACTCGCGAAACCCCCGGAATACAGATTTAAAAAGAAATCGTAACCGTTTCCGAGATGGTTGAGATATATATATATACAAGAATTGCTCGTTTAAAGATATTAGAAGATAAGAGATTTTTTAATGTCTTCGATAAAGAACATTTTAGAATACTAGCTAATATAATTTGATTATTTTTCCATGTCTGTATTACTGAATTGTAATCACTGAATATTTTATATAAAATATAAATTTGATATAAAATTGTATTTTATTTCTAAATCGTAAGGGATCTTAGAAACTGTTGGCATGGATTTTACGCGAGAAACTTTTAGATGTATAATTTTACTCATTACATTACTCTTTAGTTGGACTACCAAGCTGGATTGCTTAGCACGAAGTCTACAAAGAATCACTAAACGCGAAGAGTATAGTAGTAACGCATTTGCGGTTCGCGATCTTATCCTGAGTGAAGGTGATACAGTTATGATGCTAATTAATTCTTTATTATGAAGTTTCATACAAATAATTTTCAAAGGCTCGCGTAGAAGTAATAAAAATTAATTTCAGCAAAATTATTGGCCAGCCTTAGCCTAGTCTGTGACCCCAGACAAATGTTCACGTTCACGCTCAAAAAATGTACAGCAATGCCATTTGGTGTAGAAAAAAGACAAGCGATATGCTAACTACAATAGGCCTAACAGAACTGTTTGTTTATGATTACACTCGCAACATGTATGGGAATGACATTAGGTACGGAAAACAAGCGTAACGCTCCTATACAATTTGACATGTCAGAAAAATATTTCACGCTAACGCTTCCACTGTAACGTGTAACGTTAAAAATGGAAGTATAAAATGCTTAAAAAGTCTATTTTTCAGATGTAAGTCTATGGTTTGTTTTGTCATTGGATTACATACTCTGTGAATTTCAATGGGTATAAAATTAAAATGATATCTGTGGTAATATAGAAATGTCATGAATAATTCAAAATTTCAAAAACTTACATTGTACAGAAGAATAAATCACTAATTTCTTGTTAATTTCAAATTGAATTGATAATTATAATAACTTACAATAAATATCGAAATAATCAACAGCCTTTATTTACATTCTTTATTCTGTTGATATACTATTCAAAACATGGTAAGTATTGGGTTTACCAAAGTTATTGATTTATCGAAGTTTCCATCGTGGGATTATATGTTAATACACATATATAATAGGAATATTAATTAATGGAAGGTATGTCCAATATTTTTCAGACAACAGCTGTAAATAATAATCAGAAAAAGAACAATAATTCTAATGCCCCTCCTACAGGAGTACGTAAAAAATCTGGCCCAAAATTTGAGCTCACTGACGAACAGAAAAGAGACATTAAAGAAGCGTTCGATCTGTTTGACACAGAAAACACGGGTAAAATAGATACCAAAGAATTAAAAGTGGCAATCCGTGCACTAGGTTTTGAACCTAAAAAAGAGGAAATAAAAAAAATGATAGCTGAAATCGATAAAGGCGATGGAAAGGTATCTTATGAAGACTTTCTTGATTTGATGACAGTCAAAATGGCTGAAAAAGATACCAAGGAAGAAATTATGAAAGCATTTAAACTTTTTGATGATGATGAAACTGGTAAGTTGAGATTGACAGTATTAAATTGAAGTTGAGATTGTAAAATAATCTATTTCATAAGGCTGGAACTTGATGCTTGTTTATAAATTCGGGACTATTTAACTTTAAACAAAAGCACACATATTTATTCAGGATATAGCTGAATGTTCAAAAAACTGAAACTGAAAGCGGAAATCCTTGGATATATCTTACACCTAATTAACATTAGAACTACAATTCTGTTCTCCAGTTTCGTAGTCGTACAATTGTAGCTATAGTCAGGTTAATGTAATTACAAATTCACAAAGTATTCTAAATTTTGTCAGTTTTTACTTCATTCCAATTCTTAGCTATTGAATAAAGGTGCTTAAGTGAATATTCAATTCAAGTAATTAGTATTATGAAGTTTCACTTTTCAATTACTTTTCATTCCATTAAACATGTACATTTGACATCAATTTTATCTTGACAAGAATATCAATAGTTAGATTAATTGGGGAAATGAATTGTTTATGTCTGTATTTCAGGGAAGATTTCATTTAAGAATCTAAAAAGAGTAGCGAGAGAACTCGGCGAAAACTTAACTGATGAAGAATTACATGAAATGATTGACGAAGCTGACAGAGATGGAGATGGAGAAATTAACCAAGATGAGTTTCTGCGTATTATGAAGAAAACTAGCTTATACTAGTTGTTTACATACCAAGTGATTGAAACCACATAGGTAAAAACCATGAGTATTTTATCTCTTCCTTATATAGCCTGATGTTGCTTGCTTTTCCAGGTCTTGTACACTTGAGCCAACAAGTTGTCATAAGAGATTATATTATACAAAATCGTATAGTATTCTTGTATACCAATAGCAAAATTTCAGTATTAACAAAAATCTTATATTTTAATGTGAGTCTCAAACATGTGTTGAAAAATACATATAAAAAAAAGTAGATTAGGTTCATCTACAGTTGTAGTTACAAGGAAAAAAACTTTCTCCTCAATCAGCATCAGGAAAAAGGTTTTTTATGTTTATAAAATGGTACCAAATAGGATTTTAACTTAGTTTTGTTTATTTGCCTCTTTTATTGTTATGCATGTGAGTCTCCTAGCTTTGTAAACAAGAGATTTTAGTCTATTCCAATGTAGTTTCAGAGTTGAAGTATTGTGTTCTAGTCCTAAGCAAAACACCATTCACAAGTTTAATATATTAAGTTTTGTTTAAGTGTTCAGTGGTTTCTCTGTTACAAATCAGGACCACCTAATGGTATGTCTCTTGATGAATACTTGCCTACATTGAAGTATATTTTTAGTTCCATAACACTTTTTAATAGTATTAGTTTAAATTTAGTTTTTTATTAAGTTGATGGATAGTATTTTATTATTGGTAGCGTTAAGAAACTCGAGTTTAATTTTATAAAACTTCACAGGGCATCTTACTATGTGTGTGCACTTTTGCAGACTTATTTTCTATTATAAAAAAATCTGGTACAAGATTGTTGTTGCCAATAAGTTATTTGTGGTTTATCAAAGAATCTAATTCAAAATTTTGCTAAGATCTGTTTAATTCTTGAATAAATGTAGTTTAAATAAATAATCAAAAAATATTTAAGTATGTAACAGATGTCTCAATTATGTTACATTGTCAATTGAAGCTGTTAAACAGTTGATGTTATTTTTAAATCCTTGATACTGATAAAATGTAACCATGTTATCAATGTGTTGACCTTTGTCATGTCATAAAAAAATGTGTATTGGCCTACTTATAGATATAGGAATCTCCTAATTGGCTTGTGTATACATGTTTGTTACTGATCTGAATTATGTAAACCCCATGATAAAGTTTATCACAGAAAAACAAAACTGTTTTTAAGACTTGTCATCATAGAAATCATTTAAGATAGAAAAAAAAACTGTATATATTAAGTAACTTTTATTTCATATAAACAAATATAAAATTCCACATTTTATTCCTGTAAAATTATCCTGATATGACTCAGATTTACATCTTATTTTGTACCTTTTACAAATAATTACTTCGCAAAATGTTTGCATCAGGAAAACTATTTTTAATTTATCTGTGATACATAAAAAATCCTTTTAATTGTACAATATTTTTTACCCATATTGTTCTTGCATAAAATATACTTATTATGGCACATTCTAATGCATTATTTTCTTTTTTACCCTAGAAAATCCAAGTTGCGAAAACATATTTAAGTGAATGAATAACATATTTTATCCATCAAAATGTGAATAAAAACTATACAAGTTTAGAGAAGCTCAGTATAAAAAAGTAGATCTTAAATTTTTATCTTATATTAATATAAAAAAATGAGTAGCAGTGACCATGTATTAATGATAAACTATTTATGAATTTCTTTAATAAGATTTAATGATGTAGAAAAGTACAAAACTCGCTTCAGAACTTGACCCATATTAAATACAGTCAGTAAATTAGCTGTGAATAAATATTTTTATTATTGTCATGAGAATCAATTCTAACAATGAAATGTACAATAGTAAAGCAGATCATTGACAATTCCTCCGTACCATAAACTATCAGATCTTAGTATCATGATGATCAAAGCTCAGTGATTACAAGGTGTTTAAGCAGATCTTTCTACAACATTCCCTTCAACTTGCCCAAAATATGCTTTTTCACACATTTTAACAAACAAACCAATTTCAACTACACCAGGTATCATTTTTATCGTAGTGCTAACTTTTTCCCAGTCTAAGTCTTGATTAGTGAACATCCAATCCAAAATAAAGTTACCATTGTCTGTAACTACAGGACCAGCTTTGGCAATGGCACTACGTAACTTTATCTCTCCTCCGAATAGGTCTAAAACCTTATTTTTGATAGGAATATAAGCCATAGGAACCACTTCAATTGGTATGCCCTTTTTGTACCTGTCGCCCAACTTCTGGGAGTCTTTTGTATAGTCAGCAATGACAATGAGTTTTTTGGAACAGGCTGCTACTATTTTTTCTTGCAGCAAACACCCACCGCCACCTTTGATCAGGGTCATATTCGAATCTACTTCGTCGGCTCCGTCAATCGTAACGTCTATCGTAGGGCTGGTTTCCAGTTCTCCCAATGTGAGGTTATGTTTAAGAATAAGTTGTTTTGCTTGAAAAGATGTAGGGACGCAGATAACTTTTAAGTTTTCAGTTTCCACACGTTCCGCTAGTCGCTGCACGGCATATACAACAGTGGAGCCGCTACCGACACCGAAAATGCAGTGATTTTTAACATATTCATCTACTGCTCGGTAAGCCGCCACTTGCTTTGCCTTCTCTAAAGACATTTTATTTACGAAACACTTAATAGTTTGCAGTTGGATATTTATACAACTTCTTCTTAGTACATTACACACAATGTTCTTAGGCAACAACAACATACAATTCTATATTTAGAGATTTATTAATAAACTCTCTATTAGTTGTAGATATATTTTAGGTTACCCTGTACAAAGTGTGCGGCTTATGCACTTGTGGTTACTACAATCAAAAGGTTCTATACACACACGTAAGTAAACGTCACAAACGACACGAGTAACCCACAGTTTTGTACAAATTGAACTTAAAGAAATATTAGAATTTTATTGTCATCTGTCAGGTGTCAACGGGTTATTGGAACGTCATTATTATAATGACATTTGTCAGTGACATTCGTTTTTGTCAAGATTATCGTGTCGTGGGGTTTAAACAAGTTTCTTGTAGTTATTCTGTACACGTTATAGATTTTACACAAATTCTTAATGAAGTAATTAGCCTCACGTTTGTTACTTTCCGTACCTAATGCCCTTGCCATAAATTTTCATAGCCTAAATAAAACGCCTTTCTATATATGCTCGGAAGAAATATGTCAATTATCATTATTTTTCTGCACCAAATACCATTGCCATGAATTTTCTGAGCGCAAGCGTGGACAATGTAACCTTTTGTCTAGACCGCTAAAAAAATGTTTTGTCTAGACCCATTATAGTTAACGTGATGCACGGCTTTTTTCTGCACCAAATGTCTTTGCCATGCATTTTCTGAGCGTAAGCATGAAAAGAAAAACATTTGTTTAGGGGGCGTTTTGAACGTATTATTATCCTCCATAAAATAACTCTTCCGTTCATGTTCATACTCAGATTATCTATGGTAACAGCATTTTATTATATTTAGGGCTAAAGTGATTTGAATTTTAAATGGAGACATTAATTCGAAATTACATTTATCACATACATTGTATGAACAAATAATAGACTGTATGAAATAAAAAAAAGTTCAAAAAACTAGAATGCCGCTTCCATTATTGTACAAGTACTTCGTAAGTGTACTGTTCAGCTTTGCTACTATACTATTTTTGTAAGTTCTAGAAAATAAAAAATTGTCTTAAATTAAGTGTAATAAATTACCTGAGGATTTTATCAATTGATCTTTTCCAAATGTTTGCATAACAGCAACATAAAACCTTTCTTATATACAATGTCCATCCATAGTTATACATGTATATCTAATATACATAATATATAATACTTGTAGGTATGTGACGGCCAGACGAAAAATATAGAAGTTCATTAAGTAATATATTTCATCAATAGATTCAATAGTCAATTTTATGAATGAAGCCTCACGACGAAATTTAATACTATAAGCTCATTATAGCTTTGAATCTTTTGATAACATGTGGTTATCGGAATTGCAAAACATTATTTTATGATGAGGCATGTCACTCAGAAATGTAGGTCCATCTAATTTTTCTGATGAGCCTTATTGGGCGGTAAAGAGTGCTGTTCTTAATCCTATGCCAGCATACTAGGGTTTTCGGCATTAGGTACATTCAATATTGCAAGACGGATTATATTCAATATTGTTATCCATTCTTTAATATTATTATTTCTATTATCTTTCTGTGAAGCCTGCCTGGCTAGCTACCATCCTTTTGCTTGAATTAGCTGCTTCATGTTCCGGCGTTTGGCACCTACCATCAGGGGATAGTCATCTTGTATGACGACTTTTTCACATAAAGAGAAAGTTTAATGTAGTATGTTAAACCGATGTAGTATTACAATGATTTAATGCGTAGGAATTGTACTGTAAGTTAGAACGGGGATTGTGTATCAGCATCCTAATATATTCGTTTATTCTTTGTCATCTAAATCTGGTGCAGGATTGAACAGCAAGAGCGGACCCGGATTCTACCTCAGGGTGAATATGTTTTTTGTTAGCTGTGTGGGGGGTACGTGTTGTCAAATTTACCGGACTTATGATACCACATGAATATAGTTACAAACAATTTATACGTTGTGTTGCGTCGCCTACTTCTTTAGCACTATATTCATACAGATATTTGTAAGTCTACCTTCGGTCTACGAGGGTCATAACCGACTGCGTCAGTACCAAGTGATCGACTGAATTGACTACAGTCGATAGTTGGATGGTCTTTGAAGTAATGTCGCACCTCTTCGAGTGGCATAAAATCTTCCCAGGATTCGCCCTTAGCATATTGAAGAGTGTTCTAGGCCTTTTAAAGGATTAGGAGAAATTCGTGTCCTCTTAATGAATTGAGCCTATCAAAGTCAGTTGAGAAAACAAAGTATTTTAAAAATTAAGAAAAGTATATTTTTTCTGTAAAAACATGCAATCCCGACATTTAGCTGTGGATTTAAAGTAGGCAATTTTCCGCCAAACGCCGCGCACCGCGCTTCGCGGCTACTATTTCGCTTGTATCCGGGGCAACCGCTTCGTGTGGTAACCATTTCACGCTCAATTTCAGTTTCACCGCTAAAACTCAAATTATGTCTATTGTATTTTAACATCGCACTCTTCTTTTTTAAAAGAAAAAGGCTTGAAAATTAAACAAGAACCTCTTTGCTTCTATTATTAATCATTCAGGTAGAATTTTTTAATGTTAAATTTACAAGTAAAACATTCCTGTCTGACAAATGAATTTTGGTAAAAATTAAAATCTTTTCACAAGTCCTGAAATTAATGATAGATTTATTGTAATTTTGGATGTAGTAGGATGGGCTGATGAATGAAAATGATTCACCAATATATTCTAAAAGGATCCCGATCTTCTTACTTAGCCGTTATCCGCACGGTCGGTTTATTTCAATTTCCTTCATAAAAGACGCTATTCTCGGATTTGAAGTAGATTTATCATGCTCGGATAAAGCGGGCACTTTTTGTGCTTTTCTTGTGCCTGGATCTGACCCGAGATCTGTCCACTTAATGTGAATAATGGTGTGCGATGGAAAACGAATGCGAGCTCGAACACAAAAGACAACAATACGAAGCGATTTGAAGATTTGATACACGGATTTCGCGGAGATATCATATTGCATAAATATGTATATATCAATGTGTATATACCTTAGTAAACCTTGATCAAAATAGAAAGAACTTGCATACGAGTAATATACACACATCTCGATTGTGGGTTACTGTGATGTGAAAAGTCTATATCGTTTCAGCCCTAGAAGTATTTGTACATATCTCGCTAGTATTATAGACATGATAGATGTAACAAAAAAGTGTTCAAGAAGAAATCTTTATTATGTACTATTAAGGCTAAGTAGCAAAATATTTTGAATTAGTATATTAAATTAAAACCTGCCATAAAACTTACCTACCTATATAATTTCGCTAAGCGATTATAACATGGTCAGCAAAATATTACATTGCCTATAATAATTAATTTTAATGACAGATCTTGGTAATACAATTGGTGAGTACAATATAAATAAATTTTGGTCGCTGGAGAATTTGAAATAGTAATCTTGAAAAAAAAAAACATTTGTTTTTCTTTCAAAACCTGTATGCGTAATTTTAGCACAGTTTATAGGTATAAGAAAATATATATTAGGTAACGGAATTAACGGAGTAATAACGGTAACGGTCTACCAATCCGCACTTGGCCAGCGTGGTAGACTATGGCCTATACCCCTCACTTCGTGAGAGGAGACCCGAGCCCAGCAGTGGGACAATTATGGGTTGTAATGATGATGATGATGAACGGAATTAACAACTAAAATTTCAAAACCCCCAACTCAAAAAAACATTCATACAATTTTTCCTGAGTACATTTAAAATTGTGCAAAAAAAATTAAGGCATAAATGTATGTAATTAAAATTCATATTAGTATGGCGATACAGTGTGGGTCGCAATAGCACCCGCACATTCTGCGAGAATACACGAGGAGCCGATTTCTCTCATATGCCGTTCGTTGAGTTAAAACTACATGTGTTCAGGTAGTAGAGGTTTAGGAGTAGCTGCTTGCTGCACAATTGGGTGATTTTTGAACTCAACAGTTATTCGAATAAAAAGGTAGGAAAGTTTTTTTTTAAGTGTGGACAAAATACGTGGAAAACAAAAACATCACATACGAATCTTGCATTCTCCATACAAATATTCATCCCTTATTGCACACTTTTAAAGATTTCTTTTTACAAAAATGCAGCCTATGTCCGTCTCCTGGTACTAAGCTGCCTTCCAACCAATTTTCAGCTGAATCGGATCAGCCGTTCGTGGGTTATAAATAGTGTAATTAACATGACTTTCTTTTATATATATATAGATTTTCTTTCCTAAGCATGTACTCTTTACATTGTGATAAGATACCCAAGCCCGGCAGTGGGCATTTATATTTAAAAAAAAACTATTTTAAACGCATGAATATTTACTTTACTAATTGTTTTAACCATAGTAGGGTGTCGTAAACGGCGACAGAAACCGGCCCGCTTGGTAAGGTTTCACTTATGGATTAATATTATTATTAATGTTAAAGTTACTATTAATTCATTAATATTACTAATATTCTTATCGGCGCTAACCACTTTTCGTGATCCGGTTAATGGTTTGAGAGCCTGTTCTTTCTTTTTTCTTCTATCTACTTTATTAGCTGGTAAAGTTTCGATGACATCTTTGGTGTCGCCGATTTTCACGGGCAGTTGCACTTACAATGAAGTGGATGGTAAGTAAGTTAGCTCGTTATTTGGCCATTTACATATAAAAAGGTTTAACAGACGAGGGGGCCTAGAGACTTCGATCAGTTACTAATGTTACAAAGGTCTTTGACTCTCCGGGAATAATACCGCAGAGTAGTGTAAAGTAAAGTACAGTAACTTCTGTATTCAGTGCACTTTATGATCCTTGACTGCAGAATGTAGCAAAACCTTTAGTAGTATTGGATTTAAAGCAACTTTACTTACCTACACTTTCAACCTCTCGCTAATATTATATTTTCTAGCCAAATACCATGGGTTAATATCATGGGATAAAGTCATAGCAATTGTATTTTTAAATGTAAATGTATACAATAACCATTGTAGGTATAAGTATAGATTCTGTAGTGAATGGAAACTTGTAAAATTCTGTGGAACCCAGGCGGATCGCGACATAAATAGTTAAATCTACTACTCTAATACAATTTGTAGTAAACCATGATCTCGACGCTAAGGTCGCATTATCGGATTGGAAAAAACAGTTACAAAACAATTAGGAAGGGTGAAAATCAAAGCTTAAGACTGCTCGATAGAGTTCAGAATTCTTTGTAAGTTAAGACGTGAGTGCGAGGGTGAGTTTTACAATGTTCATGTGACGGCAGAACCTTTTTGTTGGGTCTTTTGTGCTGGGAATCCGCGATGCCCTGGGGGCCAAAGGGCACGATTTCCATTACACGAGAGAGTTTTTGAATAGACCTTTGCTTTCTAAGTATTTTTCACTGCATTTAATTACATTTCACTACAATTGATGGCTCTCTTCATCTCTTTAATGTGGCAACAACGGACAGGCGTCAATTTTAATTTAAACATCCCTCATTAAAATAGGAACAAGTGTTTTAAATTGCTGTAATATTTTAATTTTCATACGAGGTTCTCGCTATGTATGCGTGATACGATTTTGTCAGCTAGATGTAACTTGATAAATAAATGCGTGTCATTATGCCCTATTTAACTAATTACCGTTGGTAATATGTGACGTATTTCACCACACAAATATCTACAGACTATATGTAAACAACGATAAAGATCCCAAGTGCGCATTAACGATGGACTCAATATTATCATAAAACAAACAATAGCGGCATGTTCAAAATAATTGTAATAAAATATCTGGTCTGATACCGAGTGTATTTCAATTTAGTTAGGTAACTATATTATTTTAAAGGTAGCTAGTCAAAAAGGACCAAATTGCTATACGATCTCGCAGCACATCTGACGACTTTAAACCGGACGGTGATATGCCGGCAATATCGGTCCGATGGCATATGCTTTAGAAACCGAGATTTGGAGATCAGGCAGGAGTATATGTGACCGCTAAACACTTCCGTTTGGATGCTGGTAGTGAACTATCCCACATGTACCGTTCGGACACTACCTGGCGACCATACGGCGACTTATTTGTACGGCAAAAGCCGTGGTAAAAATTAGTTTCTTTTTTTTATTTACTCATTACAATTAAATTAACTAATATTTATCGTCATAGAATACAAATTGTGCTTTTCTTAGTTCATATGTCGAGCTTCGAATGGTAGGAAAATATAGCGTCAAAAGCTTTTTTAAAAGTTAAATTGTTAATCTTTTTTCTTTAATTTAATACTGACACGCCAACAGCGTACAGAATACATAGTTATGTTACTTATGTTATCTAGCGATAAGCGGCACATAGATTGTCACCACTCCCCATGGACGTCATTTACACTAAAGTAGTTTACTGACGCATCGGGTCAAAAAATAAGGGGAATCCCTTATTACTACTAGTTTTTCGATCGTGAAACCGCAACGGAAAAACGAAATATTCAATGTTTAACCTAGTAATTAGTAGACTAGCAATGGTCAAATAACTTTGAAAAAAAAAACCTTTGAATAGGTGAAATCTGAAGCCACAGATTCGTCTATTATTCAACAGAGTGCACCACAAGCAGAGAAAGTTGGCTAAACGACACGCTTGCCTACTTTGTCAGTACGACGGATTGAAGTTAATCGGTTGTCGTTGTCTATCCATCCTGACCTTGCCGATTCTATCTGGCAAGAAATAATTTTATATATTTAGGCTCATGTGTTATCAGGTTTAGTAGTACCCGAAAAATTTCATCAAGTTGATAATTTTATGGAACCGTCGAATAACAAATTGAGAATCAATTCCATTTAAAAGCGTTTGTTACGTGTTATTTTAGCACGCGACATAAAAGGACATGGGAAGATATACGCTTTTATTTAGGTGTAATTATTTCCAATGTTTCAATTGTTGCAAAGAGCAACATGGTGTGGATTTTGGATAATAGTAATTACGAAAGTTATTACGGGAGGCAGTCGGGCAAATGGGGCCATTTGTTGAAAATATTTTCGCAATGGTAATGCCAGGTGATTCCGTCGACGAGGTCTGCCAACAATACGGGAAAAACGTTCAGCGTAATTATGATCATTTCGCGTTCCATTTCATTAACATGAACGAATCAGCGTTTCATATTGTTTTCAATTTGTCAATAGTTTAATTAATTATAAAATTATTTTCGCGATGTTCAGAGATTCAAGCGGCAGTTAAAAGTTGTTTTGCCTGTAGTACGTAATTTCTGACTGTATATTTTTTGTGAAAGCCGATATTTGGTAGCAGAATGTAATAAATCACCTGACTATAATTGTGATTATATTGATCATAGCATTTATAGTTATGCAGGTTAATGACAAGATCCTAAATAAGAGAACATAGCACTGAGAAGATCTGTGGCAGTTTAAAAATATTACTACTTCGTAGGAGGTACCTCACTAAAATGCACTAAGTTGAACCTTTCAAGTAGCAAGGAGGGTCTGATAAATTAGCCAAATATTTTAAATAATAACTTCAGAGGGTTTTAGAAAAAATAATACTCTGATTTAATTAATTAAGAGGCGTATATGGTATTTACTGGCGTAAACAATGAAGATAGTCAGCTTTCCTAGAATTATGCAGGATTTTTGACATTGTTCACGTTGTACCATTTGGAGTAATAGTGGAGGATTTGAGATCTCATGTGTTCGTTTAAACTTCTCTCGTGTGCAAAGGTTAATGGACCAGCTCCAGAAGCTCCGTAAGTATCTGTATTTTGGAATCCTTCAAGCCATACAGTCCTAGACAAGGACCAGTTACTTTATGTAACAGTCCAGCGCGCTGACCAAGTGCCGATTAATTAACAGACATTAAGACAAAATTATGTCCATAGGTTTATCAGTACCTTCAAATAAAAAAATGTATTTAGTTCGCATATCAAAACTTCGAATCTGCCTTACTCCAGTGGTTGCATTTCAAACCATTATCCTAACTCTTCTTATTTTATTATTATATATCCTTATATTTGCAGTTAAACTAAATTATAAGTTGGGAAATTTCTTTATTATGATATTGTTTTTCATGTTGAATTAGATATTTAATTTTTTATAATGTTCTGTCGGTAGCGTTGTTCCTTCAAAATAAGTATTGCTAAATGAAATGAATGTCGCTTCGCAACCATAAAAATACTAAAAAAAACAACGACGCATATTTACTTTCGGTAACTTGTGTCCTTGTGTGTGTAGTGTTATGTGCAATCTGTTAGTGTATCTTTCCAACTCTGTTTAAACACATAATTACGGTAAAACTTTAATCAGAAAGAGAATGTGAAAAGGTGACTACGCATTTTAGTGAATTCATTAAAATTACCGAAAGGATTAGCCTTTGGAAGGAGCTACGGCACGGGCGGGGGTTCGAGTGAATTTTCTGCTCTGTTGCGCAGCGAGATGGAGACCTCCCGAAACTAAGCGTCTGTGTCACTTCGTACGTCCAACTATCCTATTATACCATTCAAATAAACTTTGGCTTTTATAAATTGTGTACGTGTATTATTTTTTTAAGTGGAACCTATGTTTTCGATGTTATGGGTATACCTTTAAAGGCCATGCATCTCGACCAGGTATTTGCGTCACAAATAAATATTTAATTAATTATTAGAATATGGAATCTTATTGCGGGGGCGTGAGTATTTTTATCATTATTATTATTATTTATCATTAGTCTTTAAATTAAAAGATAGTATATCTGTAAGCTAAACCTATTATTAAAGTATTACCGAGTCAAAAAGAAGCGAGAATGTTTTGTTAATTCCCTGATATTGTAAGAGAAACACGTGAATAACATTTGACGTCTGAAAACATTGGTATTAAAAGGGGGGTGATAGCAAGGGAGGTGGATAATAAAACCGTAACACCACAGGTGTCCACCGTGGGGACTCAATAGTAGCTATACTTACTATTAGTTTAGTACCTGCAAGAGAAGGGACTTAGCAAAATTATT
>DWPA01003537.1:0-13946 GCA_018251375.1 Calpodes ethlius
GTGAATAAAATATAATTTAATCTAAAAATTACTGAGTACTCTTAAATTAGACAGGCATGTAATGTAAGACTTTAGTAGTGTCCAGTAGGGTACAGATGACCCGTGTTTTAACGGGTATCGTTCCTAGCAAGCTTTTCAAACACAGTTTATTGCTGGATTAATTAACTTAATCATTTCGTTAAGATAACGTAATGTAGTAATATAAATGGAATTACTCACGAATTAAAATATCTTTCTCTAACTCCAATACATTTCAATGAAAATGTTTTATTTTATTGCAACCTAACAAAAAAGTAAATCAATTAATTACCTTCGAATTATTTGACGCTTGCGAGCTTCGTTTGATGTATGAATCCCTCACATTATTTAATCTGGACCCCGTATTGTGAGAGGGAAGCCAAGGCTAATCAGTGAGACAATTAAGGGATGCGATAGTGACTGTAATAAAAGAAATCTGCCATCACAGTTCATATTATTGACTTTATAGACACATTAATACCCAATAATATTTTGCCCTTTTGATTCTTGCCTGCGTAACCCTTGACCTCCAACTTATCCTAATAGACACAATATTAAAATGTATTTTATTTATATTTTATGTAGAGTCAAAGTCAATAAATATTTTGGAAATTAAGTAGCGTGTGTGCACAAATTTCTGTTTGTACACAAATTACTCAATAACCTAAAATTAGCCTGCACTTATCCGTAAGTATAACCTTGATGGAATGTTAACTCGGTTTCTGGTTGTGAATATCCTTTCATAAAGTTTCATTGTGTATTTACTGCGTGCTTTCATGTTAAACTTTCCGAACATAAACACAATCTTTTATTTCTCTTGTAGTTGCAACCTTTCTCGGATAGTCACGAACAGGTATAACCAACTAGTAGGTAGACGAGTGCCTTCTGCTTATTATCCTTAACAAAGTATGTATGCGTAACGTTTTTCACGAAGACCTAGAGCATTACCTCAATTTAAGCTTCATTTTCAGCGAAAATATCGTACATGCCTCGGTAGAAAAATACACCTTTGTTTCCTGATGCAATGTTTTTAAAATAACTGCCACGCAACAGTATATATTATCATGTAATGTATTTCAACTTAATTCAGAACTTATTTTTATTGTTAACATCGTAATTAATCTTATAAAATAATTAACAACGTTCAACAAGTATCAGGAAGCACAACAAAACGACACAGACAGATGAATGGGTTTTAAAACTTTTGGCAACTTAGTAAATTTATCAATATAAATACTATATTAAGAGCTGGTTTCCACCAACACAAAGGCAAGCCGTCAGTGCGTAAACAACCAATCAAATATCATTAGGCTTAACAGAATCCATCCAGATGGAGAGATCTGATTGATTATTTACGCATGTCAACACTCTCTTCTTACGTTTCGCTCTTAGATTGGAAACGGATCTAATCCTTTCAAGTCTTCTAGCTAGTAGGTTTGAGCGATCTTAAAATTACTTAAAATATTTCGTTTAATTAACTCATCTTTAATAGCTCACATACAACTTACAAAAAGTTAAGAGGAAAATTCCAATATAATACAAATTGTACACAAAAAAATGTTATTTATAATATGTTCACGAGAAAATCTTTCTTAATTTTATTTTATTGCATAGATTGAAAGTCCTTGTAAAGATATTTAGATCGAGTTCTAGATTGTATACTCAATTGACCTGTAGAGAACAAAATCCTAAGAAATAAATTGTTTTTTGGTTTGAATTAGGCAGCATAAAATGCTTACATATATGACCCTTGTATTATAAAAATCTCAAACTTATCGATAAGTGTATAATTTAAAATACATTATTAGATTAATTAATGTATCATTAAGCGCCTCCACAGCAGTATAAAATTACCAAGTTGCTAATCGTTGTAAAACTCTATTCTTCTGATTGTTTCCACAACGCATTCGGTTATAATTAGCTTAAGTATCATTCAGGCTAGCAATACTTAGAAAGCCATTAAAAAATTAAAACATAGATAAAGAAACATTACTGATTGTCACAAAAATTTGCTCAGTACACGCTCCAAACGCTAAAAAGGAAATAGTTAGGCTTGCTACCTAGTTGTAACGAGTGTACGAGTATGTTTCAGGAATTGTTCACAACTCTGATAATAATTATATTTTATTCAAAGTAGATTAACGTTTTATCAGCTTGTTCCGCAGCTAACACAACACGCTCTCTAATCTACCAAACTGTAAATATTTTAAGAGTCTGTACAGAAGGTCGTGACACTCTTAACGCCTCTCGTAACGTCTACAAGCCGCAGAGATACTTAGATATGAATTAGCCTTCTCTAACATTTTATGACCACCGTAAATAAGTGGATATTAAACGGCGACCATAAAATATTAACGATTGTATACTTGAAACTAGTCAGCATTACTGCAATAGACTGTAGTTGTTAATTTATTATTGCTCATACAATTAGTCTTTACGGTTTGTAAGTACCTTCATGATGTCTAATTGAGTGTTTTCGTCTGTACAGAATCCTTTACTTTTTTCAATACTTTTTATACTTATTTATTATTTTACTTAATGTAAAATCATTATTTTACCATAGAACAATTAAGTGATTGATTTAAGACAATTATTTACTTTGTTACTTCTTTATTTTTACTACAACTTTCTATGGATACAACACGAATTGACTCGTACATATTTTACAATATTAAATATTACACATTACACATTTATACATAGAATTTGTTTAATTGACATGTTTATAAATTGCCGTACAAATTTCATGTACAAATTTGAGTACAAAATTGCAGTATATTTTTGTATTAGTTCCAATGATACCTGTCAATTGTACCGAATTACTTTGTGTTGTATTCTTTCATAAAAACCTAGTAAACTATTTGGATAATTTGCAACAACGTGACTTTAACTTGAATAAAGATCATCGTTATGCAATAACCTAAAATGCAGGCTGCTCAGTGGGAGGCGGGGACGGCGTTAGGTGCCCTAAGAGGTCTGACATCACAAGTGCGAGCAGCGAGAGCGCGAGGGGGTGCGGATGTGGCGAGAAGAAGAGCCCTAGCGGCAACCTTACGGGCGCTAGTCGAACGGACTCACGACTTTACCGATTCCGCCTATACTTCACATGAACATCGACAAAGGATATTGGCGCTAGCAGAAAGGATAGCGTATGAACTAGAGAGGCTGGTAGCTGTCGCCGTGTCAGTGGTGAGGATACAGTCATATTGTATATTTTTTGTGACAGTTCATACCGCAACTTGGTCCTCTATTGTTTAATTCACGTATTTTAGAAGGAGTAAAAGTATTAAAATCCAGTGAGTTAATCATGTATATGTTTATTATACCGTAATTATGAAAGTTCTAGACCAGAAATTTTATATTTTTAATTTTATTAATTTATTACCAACCTATTAACATACTCAATGTCAATTCGATATTTGTCAATAAAATTACTTTCAGGTGCTTCACTAAGGAGTAAAAGCGGCAAAAGCAACTCGTATGGAGTAATCAATCAAAATACGTATAACAATTATAAAGAAAATTTCTAATCGGACTGAACCAATTGTAGCGCTATTATTTCCAGGTGTACCTATTGATCTTGATGTAATCCTTTATCTACAATAATCATTACACATTAGGAAGAAGAGGGAGCCACCACCGGCGCGGCGTTAGAAAGCGCGTGCGCAGGCGCCGCCAGTGCGGCATCTGAGCTGGAGCGTGCACTGGTGGCAGCGGCGCGGGAACAGGCGCGAGATCTTGCGCCCCTCGCAGAAGAGGCACGTCGCCTCGCCTCCGACCTCGCGCACATAGGTAACCCTCGAAGAAAGATAGGTACAGTCCAATTATACCCCGCGCGAACACTTATGTGTTTGGGTCGATGCACTAGCTAAGCACCTATTTTCAACTAACACTTTTTAATTTCAACATTTTCTTTACCGATAACAATTACTAACATTACTGATGCGTCTGTCTGTCCTATTCATTACATATTTTCAGTTGAGCTTTATCTGATCTATTCTTCTTAAAATATACAAAGTTCTAATCGAATCGAAAATTTATGGATACTTTACAATTTCTATTTAACATTTCTGCGATCTCAAGTTTTCTACAATTCATTTTTATCACGTACTTTATGTGCAGTCGAATATTAATGTGTAAAATTTAATATGCTTCGGTTGCCAAGCTCAACTTATTTGTTACTAAGTAGTTGCCAGAGTACAAGTATTTTATTACATACTTGTCTCGTTTTACATTCAAAATGAAGTTGAAATCGATAAACAGACGTTTAATTTCAAAGCTTGTTCTAACACTAAAATTTTCCTTAACACACGAGTGTTCGCAAGCAGCAACCCTTACCATCGATTATTGTAGCCGTAACGCCCAGCACACATTTGATTTTCAGCTAGTTCCTGTGGTGAGAGAGAATCAGAGAGACTGCACAATATAGCCAGCCGGCTACACGAACAATTAGACCACATTATTGAGGCAGGTTTATTTTTTATTTTCTTTATATCACCTACGTTGATGATGCTAAAATATTTCAGTGCTTCTGCAGGTTTGTAAGCTGCTCAGACATATAGCGATGTCTGAAACTTTACAAGTAAGTGCGAAGTTTGCGGAGATCAACTTAAGGATATACGGTCCTCAAGTCGTGACAGCCGCACGGACGTTGGCCGCGCACCCCAGCAGTGCAGCGGCCAGGGAAAACCTCGATGTGTTCGTAGACATGTGGGCTTGGCTGCTGGCCGACGCAGCGCGGCTCGCCAGGGAACTGCTAGACCTCACAGACGATAGACCTGATAAACAACAGTATAGCAGCTTACCCAGGCCTGGCGTAAGTATTGACCGAATACAAATGTTTGAGCGGTAAACAACCAAGAGTAAAAAAGAATGACTCTACTTGTTCTTGCAAACTTAATAGTTCGTCTGTAGGCGAAACACGTGTACGGTCCTGGCGGTGATATGTTTTGGTATACTTTTCTTGGAATATGCATTTTCTTGCTGTGGTTAATAAATTTAATTTAAAGAGTGTCTGAAACTATGACAATTCTTGTCAAAAAATCGATACTTATTACCATTTTAAATACAAGTATGAACTTAATATATTACAGAAACATGGTACAACGAGTAAACCGCTCAAAGCCGTAAAACTAGATTCTGATGAACAAGCAAAGATTGCAAAATCTGGTCTTGAAATGAAAATGATGTCTTCTGAGATGGACGCCGAGACTGAGAAATGGCAAGGCGCTGCTGATGAAAACAACGATATTGTGAAGAGGTACGTCATGAAAATATACAGATATTATTCATTATTTTTACCCTACTGGCTACATTTTAATAGATGCAATACTATAATGGATCTACCGAAGCGTATTTCTTTTGTCTCCGTCTTTAAAAATCAAAGCATAATAAATAATACCTACCTACTCGTAAACAATAAAATATAACAAATAACAATACTACGTAGCAATAGTAGTGAGCTGCAAACTAAGCCTTATAGCCCTTGAATTAACAAAATATATTTCTTTTTCACATATTAATTTAATTATAAAACTTGCGTTGCATTTTTAATAAGTAATAATAATAGGGTCTCTAAGTAATTGAAACCACGGATTGTAATACCGAATGTATTTTCTTTTTCATATTAAAAACACAACTTTTTATTTTTTTACGTATATTAAAAGCACCTCTTATGTATCATTGCGATAAACTAATAGTATGTGATGATGAAAAAATTGACTACTGCTTTTAAACTAAAAAATAATGTAGCTGCGTCTTAAACTCAATGCACTATTTTATTATTCATTCTTAAAAAACAAAAGATCCATTGATAAAGCTTATACTTACTTGCCGTTTCCGTATTTCAGGGCGAAAAATATGTCTTCCATGGCCTTCGCTATGTACCAGTTCACAAAAGGCGAAGGTCGTTTAAACACCACTCAAGACCTCTTCACACAAGCGGAATATTTTGCCGAAGAAGCTAACAGACTTTATAAAATCGTTCGACAATTTTCTTACCAGGTAAAAAATGATTTATTAGTAACATAAAATTTCTGGTTTTAATATAGTTTGATTAACATTTTTATAATTTGACAGGTACCGGCTGGAACGATTAAAAAGGAGCTATTAGAGCATTTAGATAAAGTTCCCACATACGTCCAACAATTACAATTTACGGTGAAAGAGCCGACGGTAGGCCGTGCTGCCACCTTCAGCAAAGTAGACAACGTCATACAAGAAACCAAACATCTTATGAACGTCATCAGTAAAGTAGTCACGACATGCTTTGACTGCGCTAATAAGGTGATCTTAGCCATTCTATTTTGTTTGTGTTAATAATTACTTTTTATTCGAGCAACACGTGGCACAATTTAAAGTTTAGAGATTTTTCTAGGATATTTAAAGATTTTAGTGCATTGGAACATAATGTTCCATAGGTACCTTTGCCGTGGGAGTCGAGTGTGGGAGTGGTTAAAAGGCACCAGAGTGTTGCACCTGTTAAGTACTTTAAAGATTATATTTCGTTCGTGGCTGTTAGACTTGCGGGGGTGACCAGTGTGTTCGCAGTTTAAGACTTATTCTTGTCAGTACATTTTGATGCAAATTCCCATAGACGACAAAAATTGTCTTCCATAACAAAAAGAAAACAAGAATGAGTCTTCTTAGAAATTTAGATTTTAGTTGAAATTG
Source organism: Calpodes ethlius (assembly GCA_018251375.1). Taxonomy (NCBI): domain Eukaryota; kingdom Metazoa; phylum Arthropoda; class Insecta; order Lepidoptera; family Hesperiidae; genus Calpodes; species Calpodes ethlius. The sequence goes on from DWPA01003537.1 coordinate 6,691, forward strand.
ACATAGAAATAGAAAAGAAAATTGATGTACCTCCCATGTTATATCAATGTTTATAATTTATTTGTGTTTATTTTTTCAACAATCACCATTTCTTGGATGGTCTTCGCCATTCCAGGACCGCATTCCGATGGACAAAGCGATAAACAAGTCCTCAACAGATTCAAATGACGATTCGGTCTGTTTCCGGCTTGCATTATCATAAGATACATCCCAATGTTAATGTAACTCTGTGTGTACCTGTGTATGTAGTTACACCTAAGCATGTTTGTGTAATTATTTCGCCCATATTATATAGTTAAAAGTATTGGTATCGAGAATAAAATATTTTTTCAAAAGCTATTGTCGTAAATGACAATTTTTGCACTGAATAGTGCTAGTGAGCTAGGAGCTACTGACAAGTCAAAATTACTCTACAATATTAAAAAGTTACGTACTTAACACTCAAACCACAATTAACAGAATCACTACTTTTATTCTTTTCAAATTGAGAGAACATTGAAAGTCCATAATAATAATGATGTAATATTAACCCACTTTACATCTTTTCTACTTTCGTAATTTCAGTACTCCCTCTGTATGCCCGAGAGAGTTCCAATGCATTGGAAGCCAAATTTAAGAAAAGCAACAACATTTAAAAGTGAAAATAGTGTCTTAAACGGATAAAGTATGTATTAAAGTTTGTGATCTCGTATCACACAAACAAATGAAAGCTACACGGCGTAATTAACATACTCGTACTAAACATATCGAACCTAACCCAGCGAATTTACTCAAAAGTTTAGTGTAGAATTTGTTTTATGGTGTAACCTATAGCTAATTTCTGAATGTTTGTTATGTGATGTTGCCATGATAATTTGTTATATATTTAGTTTAGAATATGTGTGACAAAATCGCGTACCTTAAAGTTTATAAAAAAATTATAGACTTTAAGATCGTTCGCTATAACTTTCTATGAAGTAACTACGCTAGTGTATCAACTAATATCTACCCTTGGCTGCCGTAAACGAATAATATTGTAAAATTATTAACATCGTTACCTAACTTTTTAATAAAAAAAAAAAACAAAAAAATAATTTATTCGTTCTCGTGCATGGTGTTTCTTGTTATTTCAGTGGGTGACGTAGCGAAGGTATAGTCCTGGAATATCGGCTACGAGCTCGCTGATATTATGATGATTTATGTATTATTAAAGCTTTTGAAACATTAAGAGAAGTTTGCCAACGTGATGTTACAAAAAATCTTTCATAAAAATTGTTACGATCGCAAATATGCTTCTTTTTCATGTCAACGAAAATTACCTAGGTACCATTCGAAAGTTCATTACAAATTGTACAAGAATAGTCTTAGTCGTTAAAAATAAATTGTACTAAATTTATTTTTACTAATAGAAAAATTCAAAGATTTTTTACGAGTCTACTACGGCAATCTTCTTTCGATATTTCTCAAATATTATTGTGCAATCGGCAAACCAATATCAGCGAGGCCGAACCGTTCACAGTTGGCTAACCAGTATAAGTTATTGACATGATGGTTGTGATGCAGTACAAGCTGGACTTCACGGGGTTGTCAGCGGGCGGAGGGGGTGCGGGGCGCGGCGCGGCGCGGGACGAGGACGCGGGCGGTGGCGGCGGTGGAGACGCGAAGCCGGGGGGGAGTTCATCCGACACAGCCATGTGACAGTACGGCATGGGCCGGCGCGGCAAGGGCGACGCGCGCCGGACCAGGGTCAGCTTCCTCTTGTTTTAAGGACCTAAACTCCTTGAAACGACACGTCGCCTGATGTCGGTCGGTCGACGGCCCCAGAGAGGTGCACACCTTCCTAACTTTATTCCACAAAGTTTAAGCGATAAGTAGATCATTCGGAACGTTTAGCTGCATGGGTCCTACAGAATACTAAGATCGCTTTGGATCTTTTTCAATGGATGTTATGATTTTTTAAAGTATTTACTCTGAAGTGTGTAATTACGATGGATAGATAGGAAGCGACCAATAAATTACTAGTAAAATCCCATACAGCAATTAAGCGAAGAAGCTGTGTACATGTCCTCTCTGGGTCCTGGAACGTGGGTCCGCACGCACAATATCTAATTAACTGAGTTACCACTAAAGCTTTAGGAAGAGATTAATCAAATATTTTCATAGATAAACTTATGTTGGTATCTGATTGCGTTCAATGCTATCGGCATTTTACCCTAGCAGGTATATCGCAGAAAGTTCGCTTAACATTTTATACAATAAATACAATTGTATTAAATATGTACGCTATTAGATGTTGATACGTGCGGACCTAATATCCGACTTAAAATGTTGACAATCTGTTAATTTATACGTACGAAGTGTACGATATTTGAATGGATTGCAACAAAATATTTTATATTAAGATGAACAGTACGATATACAAAAATAGTTTCGATAGACCACTTGCGACACACAAAGCGTGCATAATAGTTGCTATTCCTACGCATCGACTATTATATCGCAAGCACATTTAAATAGACATGACGCATTTGGCTGTGGATCTATAATAATTAATATTAGTAATGAGCAGTACAATATTTTGTAATAAATAGTATCGCATCTCACTTTTATTAATTCGATATTAATCGAATACAGTCTATATATTTAGCTTAGGTAGGCAACTTATATGAAATGGATACAAACCAATATTACACTCATGTGGCTAATTTTGCCTCTATATAAACATATTGTGATTAGTAAGTAAAACAAAGAGTGAAATCGTACAATAATGGTTACTAACGAGAACTTGTTACACTATAATAATGTTACACATTGTTACATAAGATACGTAAGCAAATACCTACACTGACATATTTTCCCCTCCTTAGCCTGTAATATTATAATTCCGATACCTAATGTGTTACAATAAAATTTAATTAGTATAGTCAATTCCCTCACTAAAATAATTATAATTTGAGCTTGGTTCTTTATTGCAGTGTATTGCACCCTCCGTGATCCACGCACTGATTTGTGTTTCGATGCACGTACGCTTTTCCAGTTTTCTTTTGCACTTACATATTTATTTCTCTGAACATGCTACCTGTACAACATTTAACCACACAATGTTACTCTCGCATTCAGTGTTTCGCATTACTAGTCGTTCCTCTCTCAACGATTACATGTAAATACGTATATTAGATGACGTCTACGATATTCGCATCGGTCGAGTCGCCGCCCCACGATGCGGCGAACATTGCATGATTGTGAAACGAGAAAATATAGATGTGTGTTGCATGTGTGTTCGTGATAATCGTAATGAATGTCGTACTTCGTCTTTTCGACGCGAGGATGTTTAGTATTAAGATGGGGGAACTTGACTCTGGTGGCTGCTTTCGCAGTACCCAGTCGCCCAAGAAACGCCCAGTGTTATATAGACCCTGTAATGCGGACCACCGACGCAGGCCGCCGGCGAGCCGCGTATTAGGCTCTTGCATGATCTGTGTACTGGCTGCTCGTGAACGCAATCATATCGCTCGGCATGTCGACCCATCTTCATGACAGCAATCTTTAGCGTAATATCAACAGTGTCACGGCAATAATGAACATATCAATGTTATTTAGATTTAATTGTTATTGATAAACGGAAAAATGGCTAAAGGAAAGTTAAACTTAATTTTAGAATTAGGGACTAATAAATACAAACGATTGTGCCTAGTCTTTATCTATTTTAAAAATATTATTATTGTTATTGATATTTTTTCCAGCTCTGTTATATTATTGTTAACTCTTGACATTATAATGAATATAATCTAATTGAACCTAATATTCCTACTGTCACGAGACTTGGAGATAAAGAAAAAATATTAAAAATATTTTTAGCAAATTCGAAGTAGGTAGGCCGTTATTATGGTTTTCGTTAGGTACGGTATCTAATATTTGTCTGTGTAATATATTATTTCGTAAAATAATAGATCTCTTAATGATGTCTTAATAGTACGGCAGGTCCTGGAACACATGAACAGGTAAATTGAGGCCGAGCGAAAACCATGACAATAAATATCAGCATGAGAAGCATAAGGTCGTATGTTATTATTACTTGATCAAACATTTTAACACAAACATTTTTGGGAATTAAATAATTTTAAATTGGTTTCATTGAATGAATGTGAAGTTTATCAAAAACCATTTAATAAATTTTGACACGACGTGAATGTACTTTAAGCTACTGTTTTTAACAACTTTTACATGCTACTATCTTACCGCAAGTGCGGCGACTGACGCTCGTATGCTAATTGTTGAACGATATAAAACATCTATGAATGAAAACCATTTGGTATAAAATTCCTAAAAAAATGCTGCACGGCCGCCTCCGCTACAAAGTTTTGTCTGCCTGCTTGACATCAATTAATATGGATTTGATAAAAAACTGATAAAGTATTGTTGCAATGCAACGCATGCCTTCATTTCTAAACAATAGGTAACGAATTATACCACTCCGAAAACTGTGCGTACGATACGAAAATTAAATAGTCTTCTAAAATAATATTATTATTACTAAAGCTAATTTAACAAAGTAATGTTTTAAAGTAAAGAGTTATAATTTTGTTCATAATTCTTATCTCTATAATTCTTGTGTGTTGCAAAATAATTACAGATATTGTAAATAGACGTGTATTATATTACTTATAATTTCTTATAAATGCTTTGTAAGTAATTATAAATGCCTATACTGTAAGTTTGCATTTTATTTATTTGTTCTATATTGTGTATACTACATGCTACAAATCTGTTATGTATTTATATGTAATTGCGTGTTCGTCTGTGGTCTACGCGTGGTCGGCTATACTTACTTCTTTTTTCAGCATCTATGCGGTCTATATAACACTTCGTTCGTTTCTGTCTTTACCTATGCTATATTCTTAAAATTGTTATTTACTATTATACTATTGACTCCTAACTTTAGTTATTGCCTTCATAATTAATTTTATCATAACTTATGATGTTCTTAGATAAGCCAGTTTACATTTCTAATAATATCTATTTACCTATTAGGCTAGTTCCTAAGTTTTATTACTAACAATATTTCTATTAATGTAAAGAGCTTGACTAAGCTTTATAATAAGAGTTGTGAATCGAAATTGTGGCCACTTAATGTTATAGATTCGAATAATATTAGTGAACTGCTTTAGAGATACAGTGAAATTGTCACGTCAATATTATTACGCTCTTGGGATTAGCTTCAACGAAATATTATTTTAAAAATCTTACTAAAATTAGATTATTAGCTAACAAAAGTTATGAAATTTTAAATATATTTAAATACGATATTTATTTATTACTTGTTATGTCACAAATAACTTTATAAGTGTTGTAATCAAACTTGAATCACTTCACTATTATCAATCCAAGCAGTCCTTGTTTTTTATAATGTTGTTGATAATATGATTGTCGATAATAGAATAAGAATTTATTTTATTTTACTTATTTCTGTCTCAACTTTATTTACTAGTTCTTAACTCATCATGATACACCAGTTTTAAAAGGCACAATAATTTAGACCTATTCTATATGAAATAGAAATCATAAACCTATAAACCATTCTTAATGTTCTGAATATGTCATTCACAATACCATCTTAAAATGAGGGTTGCTTGGATTTAATGGGTCTCAAAGCAATAATAATTAAATTTAAAGCTATTTATAAAAATCATAATAAAGATTTGGTATTTTATTCACATTTTTATAAAGCGTAGGTTAATGAAGGTACTTTTATCTAAGGCCATGGGATTTATCTACTTCTTCTTAATATATTCAATTATTATTGAGATTTTTATTAATATTTTAGATTAGGATATTGTTACTAGTTCTATTCTCATTTCGATGATAAAAGGCTTTTCTAGAACTATGCCTGCGACTGCGCAGACTTTTCAAGATGATTCTAAAAGAAATTTTGAACGTTAAATCCTTGTGCGCCGTTAGATAGGTAATCCTGTTTCCCGCCCTGCACTTTAATATCACGTCATCGTCATTTTAAAAACAGGATTACTTTAAAACTTCCTAATACTTACAAATTGTTCTATAGGTGGAAATATCATATACCTATTTTATAACAATTCTAAGAGTAGTCAGATCCTATTTGGCTTAAGGGAATATGAGTTAACGGAAATGTAATAATTGAAAACCAGCACTCAGTAGTTTTAATTGTGATTTAGATTTTCCCATTTAGGGAAGTGATCATATTGTGTTCAAGTTATAATCGCGATTGGTATTAAGTATAGATAATTACATGCCAATGATGAATGAAAGTAAATAACAAAAGAATGTGTTTGACTATATTATTTACCAGGACTTGTTAAGGTTAGAGTTGGTTAATGTAATCACTCACATTTGAAATAACAATATCCCCATGGCCCGATATATGATACAAAATGTACACATTTAAATAATAAGTAGTTCGAGCTAGATTTAAATTAAATGCTAGCTTCAGCTTGCATACACTTTTACATCATTTTAAGTGAGATTATTACACTTACACAACAGCTGTGCCATTGTGCCTGTAAACGTAGAATAAAATAATGTTATCGAATAAATAAAGCATAGTTAACAAGTGGAGCATTGTGAAGCATACCATTGTTGGAGCCTGCGCTGGATAAGTATTGAAAAGTTATTAGAGTAATTAATTCAAAAGTGACTTCCATCGCATTTATCGTTCATAATATCTGCACCTCAATCATGAGATGGAATCGTTTACAACTCATGATTGGGGCGATGGTTAGTGTATAGTTAGCGATACAGTGATTTGTGATATTACAAAATACTACCTAATTTATTGGGATTTAGTACAACGTCCTGTATTGTTTCGAAATATTAATGTAGTTAACTTTAGTGGGTCACGAGAAGAACACCAATAAAATAGTAACTATTAATACTAATTCATAGATTTATATTATAGACATGGTATAGTTTGGGACAGGGTCAGCGTGGCGATGGGAACGTTTCTATAAATTCTTGATTTACTTTCAAAAACTTGTTAGCATTACTATAATGTATACCTACCTACTGATAATCAACTAAGTACTAACATATTACTGAATCTGTACTTACCGACTTATCGACGCTTTCTTTTATATTCTAAAGGTTCTTCAGATAGAAATTACAGAGGAGATAAGAGACGGGTTTTACATACGTATTTCCATAAACTATGAGCGTCAGTTGAGAGTTTAATGGCGGGAAATTTGTGAACCAAATAAGGTAGAATAATAATTATATTTTAGCCTAAAACAATTTGTGCTATATAA
>DWPA01003538.1:0-13946 GCA_018251375.1 Calpodes ethlius
AAGTTTTGTCACATGTTTGATGGCCCTGTAGCCTAGTTGGTAGTCACCCTGTCTGCGAAGCGAGGTGTCCTAGGTTCGATTTCTTACTGGAGCAGATATTTATGTGACTGATAAATATTTGTTCTCGGGTCATGGGTGCTACAGACATATCTTTTGTGTTGTCCATTCTACCTGTGATGCAGAGAATCCTACTGCGGAGGGTATATTCTCAATTGAATTTTTTTTATTGTGTGACAGAACTTATGACCCAACTATGTAGTACATATGGTTTTAAACAGACTACAGCCTAAAACATTTTTTTTTTAATTTCAGGAGTAAAAGCAAATCGATCTCCCCACACTGGGGTATGGGTTGAGGACAATAAAGTAGCAGCTATCGGTATCCATGCATCAAGGTATGTGACGACACATGGAATTTCAATAAATTGTGATACAGACTTGTCGTGGTTTGATCATATTACACCTTGTGGGATTGAAGATAAGGGAGTTACTTCCTTATCCAGAGAAACAGGAGTCGTTTGCTCTATAGAAAAAATGACCCCATTATTTTTAAACAGTTTTAAAAAGGTATTTGAGTGTAAATTTGAAGAATTAGATATAGATACTCAAAAAGAAATTTTAAGTAATGTGTATAATAAGTTAATGGTTCAAAGTAATTGAAAATACATGTAGTTTTCATGAAATTCTTATGGATCTGAAGATGAATTATCTTGCAGTGAATAGTGCAGTGTTTAAATTAATAATTCAGATTGTTGTTAATTGTTGTTGTTGTTGAAATAAAAAAGTTTTTAATTTGTACACATTTATTTCATTCATTAAAATTAAATTAAATAATAAATAGGGTATTAGTAAGTCATAAATCTAAATAAATTAGTTAGAAATCTCAAGTTGGGTTAAGAGAAACAAATATCTGATTTTGTAAATCTGCATTCAGTATATACTTGTATGTCAAATTATTTCATGTTGGCCCTAGTTTCTTCAAAACCCAACTGAAAGTTCAAAAAAAGTCAAATTCTAAAATTGTGATTGGGCCAAAGTGAAAGTTTACAATATATTTACAAGAGTATTAATATTAAATATGTATATGATCGTGAAAAAATATATCATAATACAGTTTTATTAAAAATAAGATTAATGGGCACAGTACAAATAACTTAATACTATAATGCTTTTCAATTTATCGCCTTATTTCCAATGCAATGATTCAGAATAATCCAACGAAAATTGTGTAAATTGAAAAGAGACTATCTTTACATAGGATACAATTCAAGGGATTATTCCAAATACTAAAACTCACAATTTAGTATTTAATGACAATAGTCACAAACACTTAGAGTTAAAAACCAAAATGCTTAATTCTGCTTAAATTAATAAATGCGTCGTCTGTTATTATGCTAATATTATTCTATTAAAGTACCCATTACATTGTAGCACTTCAAAAGTAATCCTGGTGTTAAAGGACGTTCAGTATATTGCATTGCTATAACAACGCAGAGTGACAAAAAGTCACTATAACTAACAGTACATCTACTTAAACATAATAAATGCTTCTAAATGCAATTAAAATACCCTTCAGGTAAATGCAAAACACGCGGTGGTTACATATCTTATTACAATTTCGCCACGTTTACACCACGTTATATTCAATTAACTAATTCTACTACATTCCGGGGCACGGGTTTAATGACATGAACCAACGTTGGCGTGGAATTTTGTTCAATATCAGTCATTCGTATCACAAGTTCCTCAGTATGATAGGCGTTGGAACATTACAAAATTATGTGGAGACCACAAAGTTATTATAGCCTCTAGAATTGCAGGGCACAATTACGACATGTGCTTGGGTGGCGCCAACCACTTGCGCATGTAATAGCAGAAGATTGTGGCGATGTACAGTATAACTAGCAAGGCACATGCAACTCCCAGGAGAAGGACCGACGCTTTGCTAGGACACGGCTCCACAATTGTCACGGTTTTTTCTGTAATTTAAACGAAATTAGACATTAGTTGTGGTCGCATATGACTCGAAGCGAATTGTTACTAGATTTTATTTCCTGGAAAATTATTGTTTTATGTAAGCAAGCTTTTGATATGGTTTTCGCAAATTTCTACTTACCGCCAAAGTTGGCCTCCGAAGCAGTCCCGCCAGGCTTATCGGAGCGTAGGAAATCTGTGCTCTGTCGTTCATCACCAAAATCAAGAACCAAAATTTCCTGGGAGATGTTCATATCTTCCTCTTGGCTGCGAGCTTCGCCGGTCTCGTTATGAGGCAACGAACGTTTCTTCCTTCCCCAAGACTCCAGAGACTCTCTGCCCCATTCACATACGGCCTAAAAGAAATTATCGTAACGTCGATTACGCATGTCTAATGATAATTCACGTCAGGGCAAGTAACTACCGACTCTAATCCTATTGTCTAATGCGCTCATATATTTACTCACCGGTTCACAAGGTCCAAGGCAGTATTTAACGTTACATTGGAAGATGACGCCGTATGATTCAGTAAATCTAAATGCTTCATAAACGGACTGCAGTGCGTTGCCGTCCGGAGTGAAGGCTGGGAATATCGATGGATCCACAGGACAACTAAGATAATAAATTAAAAGTTTAAAAATTGTTCATAAGAAAAATTACAATTAAAACCTTGAACGTATAAAACCTTACCCTTCATCGTCAATGATTTGGAAGGTGCTCTTAGAATCCTTAGCCATAGCAACACAGCTGCGTGCAAAGATTCCGTAAGGAGCTGAAAAAATATAAATATTTTAAACGTCTGTCTTGGAAAATTTATGAAACGTAAATTCAGAATCTCGCTAATAAATATCTTACTGTCTTCCGGAATCTCGATACGGAAGGTAAGCCTGTCTCCAATGCGGACAGTCTCCACCTCGCGTTGGCGGCCGTCCAAGATACGGATACGTGGTGGAGGCGCCTCTGGCGCAGCGGTAATCGAGATCATCTCTGGGTCTCTGCAAAATTCGTAATTTAAGTCACATTCCGTATCAAAAGCAAATGGTCTTAAATCATTTACACTTTAACCCATTTGGATTCCTCACCAACAACCAATTATCAAGTTCGACTTCACTATATTAAAAATACATATCGGTCAGTAAATGCAGACTAAAATTTTGGTCACGTTTTCCCAACCTCCATTGCTTATGTATCGAAGCTTATTGTCGACGGCATGTTTACTAAGCGTTTTCGATATAGGTCAATAGAATTTGAAATTCAACTTAGCGTGTGCAGGTATGCACTAATAGTTGGTTTTCTGTGCTGATAAATATTTACGTTCTGAAGATTTGACGCTGTTATTTTCTTGGAAATTATGTCATCGACAATTTCACGAAAGCGACAACAAATATGTCGATAAGACCAACTGACCTGATAGGCACCATGCCAAACGTGATGTTCTTTGAGCTCATGTCGTACGTGCACTTTACTTTGTATATCTTGTCGGCTTTCGTCATTACCACACTGTGATGTTGCAGGACAACTGTATTCGAGTAAACTCCGGTCTGAAAATTAATGCCTTTTGTATAATAGATCTTAAAACTGAAGAAATTATGCAATTATATGAATATGGAGTATAATACTTGGCGTATTTACTTATTCTTCAACGGTATATATCTTAGCAGTGTATTTAGAGATACTTACGACGCTCTGTGTGTTACAATCTTGACCGGCCATAGTGAGGTCGAGTCTAAAGAGGTCGCTATTCACGACATCGATGTTGCATGTTTCGGAGCGACCCAACGCGTAGATGCGTCCATTAAACGGCTTGTTCGTTCGGACTTGGACCGCGATCCTCGTATCCTTACAATGTACCGATACTGCAATAGATGTCTCGGGTTAGTAACCTGTTCTTGTCAATAACTAGTTTCATAATGAAATAATTATAACAATTACCGTCATAGCAAGTGCCGGTCTTATCGCAATTGGCATCGTTTCTAGTGAAGTTGCTGGATATGTTCGTATCCTGCTGATGATCAATGGTAACTGGTAGTTCGCCGCTCGGGTTCGCGTTCGCAGGTGGCTCTGCAACAAGCAAAAATAGAAAGTCAGGATGCGGTCTTTTACTTTTATTCCATCTATGAATAACCACGTAACGTGCCTAAGGATCGATTCATAAGCGAACATCTGATTAGGTGGGAGCGGGTCGATACGTGTAGTCATAATCGATACAAGATTGCGGTGCGCCGATGAAGTAGCGGCGCAATTGACCATTCCGAGTGCAAGCTGCACATACTGCAATTACAGGCCGAGAGAAGTGCAGCGCTCTCAGCAATTCTAGATTTCTCACGCGATTCGTACTCGTAAGTAGTTGAAGATGGCGAAGCTTCAACTAATATCCGGAACTAATTGGGACACTGAAAATTTTGTTATGGTTACGCATCAACATATTACTACGGAGTAATTTTGTCGTTAGATACTATTAGGAAGTCGTTAGATAATAAAACGTAAATAGGAAGTCACAGTACCTAATAACTTTATAAGGCGATGTTATAGTGTAAGTATACCTTAATATAATTGTTTGTACAGTGCCTCGTTGGTTATGTTTCAGAACATGTATAAAATATCTCTTTACTTTGAGATAACTCGTGTCCCATTTTTGTTACGTACTTATAATCATCGTTACAAAATAATGATGTTCAATACTTCGTGTATCATAAATATTTATATTATTACTCACAACATCTACATGCCCACAATCTACATGCCACTTTGTACCTGCTATATAAGTAATGTCATTAGTATATATACTCAACGTAAGTAAACCTATTAGCCAAAATACTAATATCAGCGACGTTAAGCGATTTAGCCATTAGGCTGCAACCGCAAAGTTAATAACATGAAGGTTTGTCGCTCCCGGCGATGAAATTTTCATCCTTCTTTTTGCATCCTTTTTTATGGCGTGTTAGATAACTTGTAGGATTGCCAACGTAACGCTTCAATAGTTGACAACACTTCCCACGGTCAGCGAAATGCTAAGTTATAATGAAGCATAAATCAAATCAATCTATTAATCGTAAGTTGAGCTCGGAGTAGCGTGCGATTTAATATTTAATCATTGATGCACAACTAATGTTACTCGTGAGATTTATATGGGAATAATAACCAACTGTTTTGTTTTAGCGGCATTCCTTTATTTACAAGTAAAAAGATGTTTTAAATGTTACCTTAGCAGATATGTTCGCATGTTATCTAGGTTAATATAATAATATGAATTAAATTCGTTTTAAAACTAAATTTGTATTTTTTTTGCTTTTACATATATTTTATATACACATCTAGTGATATACATAAATACTAAATATTATGTTCAGTAATAAGTCTTTATACTAGATTCTAGTCTCAGAGAAACAATGAAAATTGAGATTTGATCAACTCTCTAACTTGAGTGATCAATTCCCAAAAGATGTTAAAATAACAAACCAGAGAAGTTACTTAAGTAAATATTAGGTGTTATAAGGGTTTTGATCAAATAAGAAAATAAATTAAATGCCAAATAATAGTCATAAGAAAATAAATAATGATATTAAGCGTTTTGATCAAATTTCTTTGAGAATCAAAACATAAGAATAATAATTATAAATTCTAACTAGTGAATGTAGGTGAATTGTTGAAAGAATTTTGAACTGTACCAAAAAACCTTTGGCACGACGAAGATAGTACGATATAGCTTGATTCATTCAGCCGTCGTGCTCTACAAACTCCGTAGTCGTATTGCAGGGCTTCATAATACATTTATAATATCCAATTATTACGTTTTTTACACTTTGAGTAGCGACAAACTTCAGAAATTACCTACATTTGGAAACTGGGTTATTTAGCGTTTTTGTGAGCTTTATCAGAAATAATATCTCTTTTTATTGCTCGGATAAGCCGTTATACTAAGATAACAATAGGTTTCTGATAGTTGTATTGTATCCGTATTAGATAGCGATGCGGGCCTAAGTAGCAATTTCACGCTGGACTGGATTTCATGCATTGCACATTTTATACTAGATACTGGTGTCATAAACCTATAATTTGCATTTTAGATCTTCATTCGGTATTGATAACTAGTATTCAAGTTTTTTCAATGTAACAAACATTAAGTGCAGTTAAATAATGCACCTATAAACGTTAATAATAGATCGAAACTATAGTTTGACGTCATCATGCTATGGTTTATGATTTTTCCGTTTTTGTTTTGATGATATAGATTAGGAAAGAAGTAGGCATAACTTATAAACTGTTCGGTAGATGACGAAGCTATAGATAAGCGATAGATAATAGAGCTTGCCTGGCATTACGGCAGTCAGTAGCACTGAGTTGTATAGTCAGATCAATAACTCGAATGGTAAATATATTGGGCTTTCAGTGCAAAGGACCAAATCTAGTGGAACATAAATAATGTAATTAAATAAAGAAACTAAAGCCACATGTACACCGCAAATATCTGCTTATCCGGTAATCGAACTCGGAACTGATTCATAGTCAAAATAATTATAACATAATCCTCAAAATATTGATTGTGTCCTGTTCAAAAACCTTCCGCGTGTTATTTATAAATTATCCAAAAATCTGCACACGACATTCAAATGCCATTATCATTCTAAGTTTTGTAGCGCTAACTAGCTATAAATATCTACAGTCACATTCTGGCTAGAGGTGCCTGGTAAAGATATAAGTAATGTGAGCCAAAATAAACCAAACTTCACAGAGAACACAAATATTACAGAAAGCAACATTGTATCAGCTCAAACGTTTATCGGTCTATATAGAAAATCGCTTCACTAACCCTCAATTAACCTCTCAAGTAGCGCACCAGAGTTTACAGTAGACTACAATTTACATAGCGACATCGGATAACGCGGTACAAGAGCATTGGTATTCGCGGTGTCGGAAGTGACCGCAGTAGTCTAACGGTCCCTTTGGATGTCGCGTTAGACTCGCGAACAAGTAGCCATACCTCGGCAACATTTCCGGGAAAATGTTTAAGCTTAGCCAGTTACTAGACGACTGGGTCTGTAGTGAACTGTCCTTGTCTATTTACGGTACAAGAACTTTATTAACATTTCCCATAAGTAATTAACATGTTTCTACTAAGGAGTCTTGAGGATGGGTAAGAAAGTATTATAACGGGTGCATAGAAAGATACACTTGGTATATATCACATAAGAGTTATATAATGACAATAAGTTAACAAATAAAATGCATTGAGTCATTTCATATTATAATGTGTAATTGAGAAATCAAAGACAAATTTCACCGTTTTTAGATAACTGAATATTTGAATACTTAGATAAATTAATATTCCATGGGTCAAGAAATATGCGATATTCTATCTTGGATATTGATTTACATCGCAGATAGAAATACTTGGTACCTTCTGACCAGTTATTCTACGTATACATATATCCCATGAAATTAAAATTTTCTTTAGTGCGCATGCGTTTATGTTACGCGGCAAGACCTAGACGTGTAAATCATCGTAAATCGTATTCATGAATAATCGTAAATCATCAAAAGCAATACACTTCTCTAAGAAGTGTGTATTCAAAAGAGTCCATATTTTTTCTCATTACAGGCACAATGAATATAAACATTATTACTATCTCGTACCGCATCTTGATCAAAACACGATGCAAACTGAGGTACAGTATGCAAAAAAAATTAAAAGAAATTTTTAAATTGCATGCTACGTCGTCTCACCAATAATAACATTACAAAGGTCACGTCCAAACGAATGTATTAATAAACAGCTACATCATGATACGTAACATGTATCGGTCGGTGACCTGTATCACGGTGAGATGGCAAGGCCAGCCAAGGCCGTTCACCAGTTACCGATGCCGCGGCCGTCGGCGCAACGCCCCCTCCCTGAGCTAAGCGTTAAATGATATTACGATATCGATACCAGATACCTTTATCTATATTAACGTCGTAAAAAACGTGTTTCATGAGTATCAACCTACTCCAAACTTTTAGCTGTTAGAGAACAAGGTAGCTGCATCCATCGCCAGTTCCAGCTTTTCTTACTCGCGGTCTTTTGTACATAGGATGATTATATGGAACTGGGATTATCCTGTTGGTAGTTACAAGATTCGGGAACCACGTTGCTCAATACCTTCAGTTCTTATGTTCGGTGGTAGGGGCATGCGTCTACCGATGGGAGGACATTCTGTAGTCCATTAAAGTTCTTTTTTATCATGCGTTCCGTACTCTAGTCCCCCGGAATAAAAAAAAACTGAATTGACCTCCCTCGGGTCAAAAATAGTTTTTACGTGTTTCATTCGATGAAACAGAAATAACATGAGACCACTACATACATAGATACATGGAAGCTCGTCTAGTTGTTTGTCGGCTATGTATAGACTGGTATATATACATAAAAAGGCAGCGTTTATTTTAAAATTACTTTGCTTATTATCGATTTCATTATACACTGTACCACAAAATAAATAATGGTCTACATTAGGAACTAACAAATAATATAATTTTGCAATGTATCATAGACGAACACTTTAGAAATTAATACTCAATTCTAGATTGAACACATTAACTTTTTAAATAAGGTCCTAGCTTGTTATTTGCAAAGAACATTGGCTACGTATTTTCTGGGTTGAACAAACTTTCGTTTAGCGGTCTCCTAATAATCTATTACAGCTAACAAGGAGACTGGCGAGGTTTGAAAAACGCAACAACCAAAGACCTCTTGTTGGACAACGTCAGTAATAAGATCATCAGTAGGGTGCTTTGTTACTCGTTCTATTAGCAGTTATTTTTTATCTAACAAACACATAGCTATTTGGTTCGTCATTCTGTGCACTCCAAATGAACTGACGAACATTGAATGCCGCGTTCATTCGCGTTCTATATTCGAATATATTCAATTATCGCTGAATTAGGACTGGACCAAGACGAGATGGTTGTTGCGGGCGCTGCAAAAAAAGTCTTTTCAATTTGTGTAGGACCACCGTTAGAAGGTACGCACGAGCGGCGCCGCTACCGCCATCTACCGCTTGCTTTATGCCTTTTTGCATTTAAATGCAAGTATGCCGTGACGCGGCGCATTCTGTATCGAAAACAACAATATTATTTTGTAGCACGGGTATCTAATCAAATTCATCATTAATTTAATCTATTTGCAACTGTTTATAATAGATGTATTCTGAAGTGAGATGTATACAATTCGATCACTCGAATACGGCATGATTTTAATTGGATGACTGTTGATTTTTTACAAAACAATAGTTGATAAACTTAAGAAGAAATAATTGTACTAAATAAAATTATATTAGATAGCTCTGCAAAATGAATGTAAATACGGAAACTATCTGAAACCGATGATAATACAACATACCGCGGCAACGTGAAGAACTCAATAGCGGCAAATTGGTGGGATAGTACCTATACCTAGCAGTAACGGTATTGACCGGAAATCGAAGGAATCCACAATATTATATACGGCCGTCCCGCAGCCTTAGTAAATCAGACCGGCAGCAACAGATGGCAATCTTTACGTCGTAAGTACAGGTTCACGTAATGGAGTAGCTCCAGACTAGTTTCTAGCGGAACGGAGCTGGTATTCCAAACAACCTCCTTTATTTACTTTATATCCTATTATGAATCTTTGAACTATCTAAAGTGGTTATTCTCATGTAAGCACCACGAAACGGTTACCAAGGACCGAGATAAAACTTTGAATAGAAAATAAATAGAACTATGCCGTACTAGGGCATGCTGCGTGCAATGACTACAGATGGAAAGTAATCCTCGGCAGTTCTGTACACGTTATCGATTTAATCTTTCTGTCATAAATCAAAGTCGTTGAGGTTTTCAAAGTGTCAGAAACTTTCAATGCCAGGATATCTATTCATAGATATCTGCAGTGCCGTACTTATGAAATATCATTATTATTAATAACTCTTGAAATTTACACTAAGCACGTCTTACCAAGATGATATTAAATTTTCCAATATATTTTTTTCATAGTAAAACAATTAAACCGACCGGTAAGTAAATATTTAAATTTCTTATAATACATAATTATGTACTTTTAAATTCGCTTGATTATTTTATCTGTGTTCACTAGGCCAAAATTAAAAATATAGATTAAGTAAAGTATAAAGAAATATAATTTTACGTAGCTTCTGCCGCATTTTGTATCTGGTAGGTATCAAGTTGATGGTTGTTTTTTTTAATTTTCAAACCACATTTTTATCTGTAATATCGGAACGTTCAACTTAATAACTTTTCTGTTGTTAATGTTCCTAACTACTATCACATCCATCATCAAAAATAATTATAACCTAACCTGACCTAACCTAACTAATGAAAAATAGTGGCTCATCTGTAATGAGCCAGTATGTAACATCGTTGACTGGTGCCGGAAATAGGTGTAGTTCGACCTTTAAATCGCTGTTATTTATTTTCTCGTGCAAAATATTTCTAGCCGGACGGTATGATTACGGTCAATATATCGATTGCCTCTGACCCCAACCCTAGTCGCAAACGGCGTGAGATTAACTGGCTTTTATCTGAACCCACATTTACGAAGTTGTTACTTTGATTTATTGTTCGTGCGATTCATACGCGTTCTTATCCCAGTATCAATTTCCAATCTTGATTCATTAAGAAAATGCAAATTTTAGCTCTTACTTTTTCTAAGAATACGTGTAATTATTCATGAACCAATGGTTGAAATAAACGGCAACTGTTTCTCGTAAAACAATGTTTGATCTGATAAAAATGCAAAAGCAAGCTTTATTATTGCATAGACTAAGTAACTTCTCACGAGTGGCTGGCGAGAAGTTATTAATCGCAACATTGTCTTACAATTAGCTTCTGTTGAATATTGTGTTGCGCTAATGGCGTTGAAATTAAGATTTGTATCATTTGCCTGCGTTGTCTTGTTGATTCAAATAAGCAATCATCGGCTGTGTTTTACGTTGAATGTTTAACTTTAATTAATAAATTATCAGTACTAATGTATTTGAATGTTTTGTTAATAAGCATATAGATCAGATAACCTACCTAATATTGATTTGATTATCTATCTATCTAACAGCTTTTAAAGGTCCACTGCTGGACATAGACCTCCCCTATGTATATATGTATGTTACTTGATTAACACAGATGTATATAAAATATTTTGAGGAACAAATTTTCTACTCCTTTTTCCTGCATTATATAATACATATATGTATATAAAATAGTATCTAATACTTTGTTTCAAAATTTCCTATGTGACAGATGATTAAAAAAATACCTAATATTTTGTTAATAATAAAAGTAAATACAAGCTCTAACAATTTTGACGAATTTGATTGTTAAATAGTCTTTTACTATGCTCATTGATCTATGTAATTGTCATCTCCGTGATCGGGTTTCATGTGTAAATTTTACACATATTTTATGTAATATCATCTGTTATTGATTAAAGTATTGGCATTTAATCAATACATACATTGTAAGCTGTGCATAAACAGATGGTGCTGAATTTAGCTCGATTGTTTACTAAGCTAAAATACCACTTACAATTTACGTAGAACTCTAAAAACGAACATAAAATAGATTTTAAGTAGTTAAGAAACTAGCTAACAAAGTAAGTGGTAATATTTCCTCGTCATGTCACTCGATGTAAGGACAGATCGTAAAGGAGAGGTCCGTTAGTCCACCGCTAGTACATATTCAGCTATAACTATTTATTGGGTCCAGGGTACAGCTTGACCACACAATATAAAACTAGTATAGAACCTGTAGAATATGTACATATATATTTTTATGGAGTCGTAAATGAAGGCAAGTCGATGAGCCACCTAATGGTGTGTTACTGTCTCCTATAGGCTTTAGTAACCACAGTCTTCACGCTACGAAGCCATGGACCCGCGTTATTATAAGTTATCGGATTCTAATCTTTTTAATTAGGTGTAATGTACTCATAAACGAAAATTTACCCACTATTGTTCTTGTTCCGGAAACATAAGCTATTAAAATGAGCAAAAAATATTAAAGTTTAAGTACTTTAATTAATATTCCTCGTTTTATTAAGTTAAATAATGTAAAACCAGATAATTACTTCATTACGAATACACAATACAATGGATTCTACGCAAAATTTAATTTCATATCGCAAAAAATCTAACTTATAAATCGCTATATTACATTAATTATTTCATTACAAATAGTACATTGTTTTTTTAATTAGGATACGTATTAGAACTTCATTAATAATTCTTTATAGATAAGCGTAATTAAATAACTTTAATTAAACTAACTAACGTGTCGTGTTAATCCCTGGATCTGATAACGACTATACGAACAAACACGCCCTTAGCCTCTGCATCGACAACAGCTTTACGAACTAACTGTATCGGTGTTCGCGTAGCAACCTAATCAAGCTTCTAGGAGTGGCCTTACTTAGCTAACCTAATCGAAGCGGGTATCAATTCACGACAGGACGACTTTAAGTGATATCATCATACTTAATAAAATGCTAAATGTTTTTGACTGGCAGGCAGCGCACAGCCGATTCCGCTGAGTCTAAAAGACATTTGTTTAAGTTTCTTACATAGTTTGGGGAAGCACTGAAAATGGATTTTTGAAGGGGTAAAATGAGGCACCTAAGTTTGAATGACAATAAAAACGGATGAAATCACGGGAACTAGTTCGTAATTATACTTATATTTATTTAATAAACATATTGCCTTCATCATATCAACTGACAATAACTTGATTTTTTCCGTAAATGTTTCTGCGTCATATAATGGGGAATATTTTATTAGCCAAATCTCTTCTTGCTCAACATATAAAATGGCCAGTACAGCTGCTAACTTGGGTTGAAACCATTACATTAGCATGAATCTTTATTCGTAATCAGAACCTGGAGCCTATTGAACTACGCTGCACGAATGCGGATTGGTTGAGAGGTTAATGCTCTGCACGGTACGAATATCACTTTAAGGTTGACCTTACCCAGGTTGGCAAGCAAGCTGGGTAACAGAAATTCTTGTGCTACTCGAATTTTCTCTTTATGTCTAAAGATATCAACCGACTCCAACACCATTCGAGGGTGGCAGTCCTGACAGATGATGTAAATGTACCTATAAGTATAAGTCGATAATCCCCTATTTCATTCCATATTAGTCCTATACTATCACCAAAATTCAATTCTGATGATAACATTCAGGAGAAATTGAAGAAACATCTCGCCTATGAAAGGTATGCATATAGTGATTTAAGTATATTAGGGAATATTATATTTTTTTAAATTTGTTTATTGGAAGATTTTTTTTAATATTACAATATTTGAGTATTTTAACACTAAGATTTACACTATGTATCCTTGAAAAAAGTACATAAAATTCGTTACAGAAGATTTTTAAAAAAATACGCACATACAAAGATACAGGAAAAAATTAAAAACTGCCTTTTTACAATTATAGATTACCCGTATTCGGCATTGCGGAATTTAACTCTAATTGATGTGAAACTAAACTGATTCTGACACTTCTGTGATCGACATTTATTCACATCAAGTTGGTATTATGTAAAGGTGTTTATAAACGTATTGTCGCGTGTTTAATGCTTGTACCGTTAAACTAATTATATCTTGAGTGCAAAAAGTACATTCAAAATGCGTCAACAAATCATGGCTGTGATATACCTAAAATGCTTAATGTCATGATATTCGATGTATAATTCGAATTTGTATACGGGACACTTTATAAGCGCTATAAAGGAACTTTTAGGTTGTGCCGTGCTAAGTCATCACCCAACAAGTGTCTTTCCTAATTCTAATATTGCTTTAGGAACTACTTTTAATATTTGAGACTAAACTAGTAAAATTAGAGGTGCGTGCAGGATTCGAACTCACGCCCCCACGTTCGGGGAACCAATATTCGAACCACTAGGCTATCACTGCTTAAGTTATCCGTATTACAAGTTAATTATCACTTG